>VCCN01003262.1:3573775-3585363 GCA_006491835.1 Architeuthis dux
CACACCAATAGACACTCACCCACATACATATATAAGCACATATATCATACACATATAAACACACTATCATCCATACACCAATAGACACCCACCCACACACGTATACAAGCACACACCTACCCTGCCACACACGCACCTCTCAGTGACACACATACACCCACACAGGTCACACCATATACACACACACACACACCAATAGACACCCACCAACATACACTTTTTATATAAATATAAATTCACCAGCCAGCCCAGTTAGAAACTGCCCCATCAGAGCAGCCACCTCCTAACACCCCAGTCCCACACACCCCAAAACCCACACATTGACCCCAAGAAAAGTCACTCCCCCCTTTAACAGACCAGAGATTTTTGGCATATAATACACAAAACACATCCAGTCTTATTCACCACACATCACATGAGTGACCACAGGACTACACAAAACACATCTAAGCTTATTCACTGCACGCCACATGGATAACCCAGGACTCTGTTATGTTCAATTTTCTTCTGAAGACGTCACTCGCTGCGACGAAATGCATAAAGATTTATCCTTGTGATAATAAACATGTTTGAGATGTAACAAGCTTTTCTCATTCTTTTCCTTTTCCACATTGTCTAACCACATCTATCATTCTGTCAGATTCTCTCACATCCATACAACAAACATATATATATATATATATACAAGACAAGTTTTCAACAACATTTACATATAAACAAGCGGTGCTGATCATGATTCCAAAAAACAATCCAGAACGTCATAATTTTGAATGCTAAAATTCAAAAACAAAATCGCCTGCTTGATTGTATTGTATAAACAACCAAAAAGTTAAATTTAATACAATTTTCAGTATTTATTTCATGATTACTGAATTTATTAATGAAAACATTACTTTGTAAAAAAAATTGTGGAAATATATTTTTGACATAAGAATCCACCATAGTTAATTAAAATATCTCTCAATAAATATCAAACAGAACCAAATGGTGTTTTGTTTACATTGTAAGAGTCCCATTAGAATCAATTAACATTTTTTCTAAAATTAGTCTGATGAGATTTAATTAATTAATTTTAGGAAAAATTTTAATTTGATATAAATTCTCATGGGATTTTTACAATGTAAACAAAACAACATTTGGTTCAGTTTGATATTTATTGAGAGATATTTTAATTAAATAAGGTGGGTTTGTACGTATATTTCCACAGTTCGGTTTGATATTTATTTATTGAGATGCTGAGTGAATGAACAGTAATATTTTCATTTAAGAAATCTGAAAGTGGATATTTCTGTCTAGAAAGCAGAGAAGTCGGCCAAAACTATCAATCAATGATCAAGATTTGGAGACTTGTGAAAAATGCTCAAAAAACCTTATTCAGAAGAACTAACAGCAAATTTCAATATATCAATTGGTCATTTCAAATCATTTAAGAGTGACTGGCTAAAAAAAATTAAAAGAACTATTAATAGATCAATCTTTATTGTTGTGGTGGTGGTGGTGGTGGTGGTGGTGGTGGTAGTAGTAGTAGTAGTAGCAGTAAGCATGAAGTAATTATAACACATTATTTTAATTAAATTTGACCAATTTTTACCTTCATCTTAATTTTAGTTGTTTTTATATACAACTTTTCAATTTGGACCGATGTTTCTACAGCAACGAATAACAGCGCGGTCGGATAATAAAGAATAAGTCTTCGGTGAGAATCAAACTCACACCCTCATTGCCAGAGGGAGTCTAGTTTACCACTTAGCTGCTTTTACCAATCGGCCACAAAGACTTCATGGATTAGCAGAAGCTGAATCACACTTTTAAACTCACTCCTTACATCCGACCCTCGGTGCAAGTTTTCATGTATGAGAACTAGTATGAAGTAATTGTAACACATTATTTTAATTAAATTTGACCAGTTTTTCAGCACGGTCGAATAATAAAGAATAAGTATTAGACTTAATCTTTATTATCTGACTGCGCTGTTATTCGTTGCCATAGAAACAACGGCCTGAATTGAAAAGTTGTACATTAAAACAACTGAAATTAAGATGAAAATAAAAACTGTTCAAACTTAATTAAAATAACTATTAATAGATTCTAAAAGAATTGAATGAGGTGATTTCCAGGAGGGGGTCCGCGCCCCGCCCCCCCAACAGGCCTGTGTCTGGCCTATGAAAAAAGTAATCTGTAGAATGCAGGGTAAATCTTCGAAACTTATTTCGGCCAAAAAATGTCTTCGACAACAGTAATTGTTTATTTATTTATTATGACCACTGAAGCCTCTTTAAGAGATTCAATTTGATTGGTTCAATTTGAAACCATGTTTGACCATCAGAATACATACACCAATACACATGATGTTCATAAAAATGTTAATTTTAATATTTTAATTTTTTAAAAACTTTTTATGTTTTAGAATTTTAATATTAATTTATTGTTTATTTATTTATTTACTTCCAAGCATTTAGACCCCTTCCTTACAGGCAAGAACTTTTCTAATCAGGATTAAATTGAAGAAGTCTATTATGAATTTATTGGTTCCTTGAATGAAGAGTTCTTTAAGAAGAAAATTGACAACTTGTTGCATAGGTAGAATAAATATACAGAGCCCAACGGGACTATTTTGATTGAAGAAATATTTTTTCAATATATTGCAATAAATTAGCAATTTCATGGTGAACCATCTGATATTTGAAGAATTTACTAGAAATTTCTATCACAGTCTAAAGCAGGGGTGGGGAACCTTTTCATGTTTAAAGGCCACATTTAAATTTACTGTCTTCTAATAAAGCCGCACTCAAGAAGTTTTTAGTACGTTTACAGCAAAATCTAAAGTTCTAAACATATGATTAATAACCTATGTCCTAATTTAATTAGTATATACTATTTAAAAGAAATGAAAACTTTACAAACACGTGCGATACGCCTGAAAGGTACTAACTAATAATGATTTTACTAGGTACAAAATTTTATTCCAATGTAAATTTATACGTAAAACATTAAATTAGAGACTATTTTTCATTTATAATTGATGTTGTGAATTATTAATTTTTATAAAAAAAATTCAGAATGTGATGATCTAGAAGGCTGCTTGTGCCCTTAAGGACATAGGTTCCCCATGTCTAGAATGATGTCTTTTATATTCAATGAAAAAAAAAGTTGGATCTTTGTCAATTTTCATTCTCTTATTGTTTGCATTTTTCAGGTCTTGGCTCAATATTGTTTGCTTTAACGATAGACAGCCCTGAAATAAACGCTCCAATTAGTTCTGCAATTCCACTGGCCCTCACTTCAGAGAAAATCAAACCAGAAACCACACCAGACATTCAACCTGTGATGGCCACAAATAAGCCTGCAGCTTGTGGTGAGTAGAACTTTATTACTTTAAAACAATAAATGGATTGAATGGTTTTTACTTGTCCAAGCCTCCTTTGTTATAATGTGGGCGTTGGGGTTGAAGAAAGCCAACCACATTATTGATAATTGGGCCGCAATAACTTGTGGGTATTGGTTATATTCAAGGGCGGGCGATAGCTGAAAGACGGCGAACATCATCTATCATATAAAAACTAAGTGAGATTTGAACAAATAAACAAAGCCATTCTTTAATGTTTGTTTTTTTTATTAAATAATACCACCAAAATGACTACAATATATTACAAAATATACCAAATTTCGGTATTTAAAAACAACATATTTATATATTTGCTTCAATCTGACTGGAAACGCTCAGATTAATAAAGTAAAAAAAAAAAGTTTTGTTCATTGACTACTGAAATGTTTTTGTCTAATTTATTTCATTTTTGGTTTGCTGGCGTAAGTCAAATATATTTCTTAGTGAGGTGTGGGAGTTGTGTCACCTCTGTCTTCAAATGGGCTTAAAAAATAACGCTCAGCTCGAAATATCGGGCTTATGGGTTCAAAGGTAAATTCTGTTTTTATTCAAGGTTTTCTGGACGAGTGGGCAATAATATGGGCAAAGATGTTGGAGTCCAACACCCCTTTGCCTTATATCGTGAACCGCATTATATCAGGAGATGCCTGTATGAAGACCATCAATTGTTACAGAATTTAATTTGGATTGTTTAAAACCTTATTTTAAATTTTTAATTGAAAACTAAAAATAAAAACAAGAACCAATTTTGGAATTAATTTAGGCTGTTTTACATTTTCTTCTTTTCCGTTCAATATGTAAGTTTATGCTAAATTGGTCACTAGGTTGTGCCCACTTTATTTTTGAAAATTCGGACCTTTTTTAGTGATCACAGTCCAACAAAAGACGAGAGAAGTAACTTATTCATTGATCACCCCTTTTTCCAACTTTTTAATTGATCACCCCTAATATGGGTGGCGATGATTCATAATTTCCCTTGGAATGCTAGCTGTTCTTATTTTTCACCTTTAAGGTAGTTTTAATGATAGAAATGAGGTTGGTAAATGTGATGGCTCATTAAATATGACGGATCTGTTTTTAAAATTTTCCTGTAGAAAAATTTACTTCTGCAAAATAATTTTTTCCTTGAATTGTAATTTGCAGATAGAAAAAGAGACAAGAAGAAAAGAAAGAAACTTGCGAACATTGTAACATTCAGCGATGACGACGATCAAATTAGTTCAATCAGTTCTTCTCCGTGCTCCGTGCAAAACGATTCATTCGACATGTCTGCCAAATCAAGTCTGGACTCTCCCAGCTATTTAGCTAATACGGACAAATTACATTTCAATGGTTACACACAAGTCGATTCTCCGCTCACTAAATCTTCTGGTCTTTCAAATCCATCTGTAACCCAGTCAAATAAACAAAGTCCCAAGAACAATGATGAAGATCAAAAAAGTTCTTCGCCATCAGAAATAGGATTAATATTCAAATTTGGCAAAAAGTCACCCTTGAAAGCAGTGGACTCTCAATCATCTCTCACATCTGATGATTTAGTTGGGGATGATACATATTTGGCCCCAGTGTCATCAATAGCAGAAAGAAGACTGAGTCAAGGTTCTGGGAGTTCATTAGAAATGGATGGCAAGTAAGTCAACCTTTCTTTTTTTTCTTTTTTTTTCTTGATTGCATAAACAAATTACCATATTTACAAGATTAAAAATGCGTATTTAACTCTGAGGCAATTTTTTTTTTCTTCCTGTCGTGTAAATGGAGGTTAGAAAAAAATCACCTTTTTCCATACACAACGACAGTGTTACTCCTTTGCCAGGCAATGCAACACACTATACAAGTCGAGCCAAACATTTCACCTTACCGAGGAATGACGACTACTCAACATAAGATGCCACACAGCTCCGTTGGACAACATAACAGGCAGACAACTTGACTGACTTACACACAAGACCGACTAAAACACAACTTCAACAAACAAGACAGCGACTTTTTACTTTTACCTCACACTAACGAACATACAGTTTTTTTTACAACACTCTACTTGAGTGTTTATTTTCATTCAAATTCAATTCGCATCATAATTTCACTTTCGTCTACTCTGCCATCTGTTGATAAGCCTGGGTACTAAACAAAATGGTGGGACAGAATATAAACCTCTGTGCTCCTAGATATATGGAGATAAAAAGGTGGGATTAAAAATGACCCACCATGCAGACAACCAACACTTCAAAAGTGGGATGAAATTTAGCCCACATTGCTTCAAAGAGTGAATTTGTCCAGTTAATTCTGGAAAAGTGGTTTCTTTATAATTAGATGTAGGTCAAGAAGCAATGTAATGTTCGGCCTTGAAGATGCAGTATTAATATAAAAAAATAGCCAGGAATTACGGTATATTTGTTTATAGACATTGGATTTGCCATATCTTGTTGCCTGCAAATGGAATTAAATTTCAAAATCACGCCATTGTTATTTTTGTTCAAACAATGCATTGAATTTGTTTTGTTTTTTTCTCTTGGAAGATATAGTGAAAATGGTGAGAAGAGAACACATGATCTCATTGGCCAAATAATATGATTAGAGACTGTTGTTTAGTACTGGTTACAGCCAGCCATACAAACTGCTATCCTCTGCCATTGTATCTTCATCAATACACAAATCCAGAAACTATAATAATAATAATATACTACAATGCTCAAAAGAAGACAGTACCCTACTAATACTAATGTTCTTGTAGATATTTATTGGTCTCTGCTCAAACTTTGGCACACTACAACATTCTTGGAATATTCAGTGAGAAACAAACCTATAATTTTATGCTATTGTACAACTATTTGCTTGCAAAAATATTTGACATTTTTTCGTTTTTGCAGATATTGTAAACAGCGTCTGATTCCAATGAATTCTGAAGGGGAATATTTGGATCAAGGTGGGGATGTAGATTCTACTGGGCTTCCTCAGTCGGGTAAGATAATTTCTCATAAACTGGCAATTTTTTAATGCGGGCATTAAGCACCATAATAGGTTTTTCTTGAAAGGTTAAAGAACAATTTGTGTTTTAGAGTAGATGATTTATAAATCTTCAAGATAAGTCATTATAAGTTTAATATGATCAGAAGCAATGAATATTAACCCATTTACAAATGGGGTGGTGGGATTGGGACATGTTGAAATGCTGTGGTAATAATACCAATATAGATCAATATAAAATCATAATGAGCATTGCTTTGATTACAGGCATACCTTTGAACTAGATTAGAAACCGTCAACCAAAACTGTCAACATAGGTTTCTTCAGTTTTTGGTCTGGCTGGCTATGTATGTATGTAAGGCACATACAGGCCACACCAATGGAGCTTAGAGGGCTGGAAATCTAAACATTTACTTATTATATCTCATTTTTTATTATTATGTCTGGAAAAAACGTTTATGTTTTAGTTTTTTTTTGTTTTTTTTTGTTTTTTTGGTTTTTTAGTAAATTACTCCCCAAAACGGGTTTTTAGTAGGGATCAATTTACAATGTAAGTTTCTGCTAAATTGGTCCCTTAGTTTGTGTCCGGCAGCATTCGTGCTTGTTTTTTGAAAATTCAGACTTTTTTAGTGAACACTACCCAACAAAAGGTGAGAGAAGTAACTTATTCAGTGATCACTCCATTTTCCAATTTTGTAATTGATCACCCCCATCACGGCATGCTGCCAAAAGACGTTGGTCGCTTGACGGTTTCTATTGAGTTACTAACCAGAACTGTATTTTCATAGTAAATAAAATTAATACTTTTCTATTTATGCAAAAAAAACTTTGATAGATAAAAGTTATAAATAGACTGCTTAATTGTACACCTGGGCAGGTACTTAATGAGGTGTGGCTGGCCTGCTAGCAGCGTGAGAAACGGAATCGGCTAATGGAGTTCAAAATTGGGCTGAGACTGTTTGCATTAACTACGCAGTAATGCCCTTGGAAAAGACATGAATCCATCTCTTCTTCCCCCGCCCCCCAGCTATGGGTAAAATAGCAGGGCAGACTGGGTTCTTCAGCCTTGGTTGACAACCAGTCTAGGAGATGTGTTGTATAGCCTCTTTTACATGTTCTGTCGTGGGTTGCTTATTTGCGGGAGGAAAAAAATGTGAACTTGAGAAAAAGGAATACTCAAAACTTCTTTATAAAAATATGACATATTTTTATTTCATAAGAATACATTTTGTAGTGGCGGAGAGTGAAGAGTGGGAGAGAGACAATGGGAGCCGAAATACTGTTCCCAACGGGGAACTTGGTCCCGTGCCTTCCAGCTCAGCTGCTGCCTGCCTCTGCTTCTGAGCTCTGACTCTGTCCCTGCTCTGAGTCTCTGTCCTTCTTATGGGCTTCGATACGCCGACGTTGATTTTCCAGTAAACACCTGCAAGTTTAGTCAACATCCTGCAAGTCTTCGGACCAGTTACCAAGGAAGTGCCATGTCCTAACAGTTAACAGCATGGAAAACGGAATCAACAAATACAGTTCCAACTCCGGCTGAGGAAGTATGCGTTCACTGCACTAATTCCTTGGGGAAAAGGACTAAATCTATCTTTTCCCCCTCAGTTATGGGTAAATAGCAAGGCAGAATGGGCTCTTCAGCCTTGGTTGGCAACCAGACTAGGAGACAACAACTGATTCCAAACCAGGGAAAGTCCAACCCCTCGTCCAGCATTGTGAGAGCCAGGCAATGGACAGTGTAAGGAACGTGTTTCCTAAGTGTACAGTTACGGGGCTCTGGTTTTTGCTTCAACAGACCAAGCAAGCCGGAAGTGGATTATAATAAAATTGCTCAGGTAAAATAAAGGAGAATGAAAAAAAACTCACAGGTGAAATAACGCAACCAACATCTCCACCTCCCCATGACACCTTGGGTACAAGTGGGGAATTTTTAAAAAAAATTATTTTAAATAAAAAGCAAGTACTTTAAATAAATCCTGGTGAGAACTTAGATTCAATTTGAACATTTTTTTTTTTTTAAAGTTGAAAACCAATTACATTATTTTAGTGTGGTTTCATGTTGGATATTGCTTGGGGCATCTACTATCCTGTCATAGTACTTGTATTGAGGAAGAACAACGACAGTTTTAAAGAAATACTAGTAACACCCAGTAAAATTGCCTAATCATTTATCAAGTGAACTGTAGCATTTATAAAAATGTTCAGTCATTAAAACAGGACACATTATACAATGTTGTTCTGAATTTTCAAGTAGACTGTCTGGCTATAACAATGGTATACTTGGTTTAAACTAGAATGTTGACTTTTATTAGCAACTTCAACTAGATATACATTGGACTAAGTACGTCAGCATTGGTATAAGAAATGAACTTGCTCACAATGGCTTGTGAAACTAGCATACTAATATTCACTCTGTGACAAGTGTGTTGCAGTATCTATCCAGAAAGTATCCAGCCATTTTGAATATCTCTAGAACTGGTTGTGCAACCTTGGTGTAACTTGGCAGCCAATCTGAAGGAACCTTAATTTTCATGCTTCAACAGACCCTGCCTCTTTTTACACACACATATGCACACACACACACATGCTCTCTCTCTCTCTCCCTCTCTCTCTACATACATACACTACCTCTTTTTATACACACACACACACACACAGCCTCTTTTTATACACACACACACATACACTCTAACCCTTTTTATACACACACACACACAGTCTCTGCATTTTTTTACACACACATTACTGCCTCTTTATGCATTCACAAACAGCCTTTTTTTTCACACATATACAATATACATCTTTGTATACACACACACACTGCCTCCTTTTACACTCATACACACTCTTCCTCCTTTTACACACATATGCACACTGCCTCTTTTCACACACACATACGCACTCTGCCTCTTTTCACACACACATACGCACTCTGCCTCTTTTCACACACACACACACACACTATTCCTCCTTTTACACACACTGCTTCCTTATACATACACACACAGCCTCCTTATACATACACACACACACACACTGCCTCCTTATACATACACACACACTGCATCCTTATACATACACACACACACACACACACTGCCTCCTTATACATACGCACACACTGCCTCCTTATACATACACACCCTCCTTATACATACACACACACACACACACACTGCCTCCTTTTACACCCACACACATACACTCTGCCTCTTTTCACACACACTCTCCCTCCTTTTACACACACACACTGCCAATTTTTCATTTGCAAGCATCTTCTCTCTTTGTTTCTTTCCTTCCGCTCCTTCTAAAATCGTATTACTGAAAGAAAAGCAGATGAAGAGATAGGATGTAGATGAATTTAGGTTCATGCCTCCTTCTACGACATTAGTACAATTAACAATTATAATTTAAATGATTTTTTTTTGTTGCATCCATTATGTTGAGAATGCTGTTTATTGAAATAAAATCTAATATTTAAGAATTGTTTGTAAATCTTCTTGTTTTCTCTTTTATTTGCAGTGGTCTCACATGATTTTGGAAGTATGTCTGGTACTGATGTAGAAAATGCAGCATTTGCTCTGGTCATGGCACAGAAAGGCAACAATGACAGGTATCACCAGCACCACCCCACCCACACACACCGTCTCTCTCTCTCTCTCGTCTCACTTTTCTCTCTCTCTCTCTCACTTTTCTCTCTCTCTCTCTCTCTCTCGTCTCACTTTTCTCTCTCTCTGTCTCTCGTCTCACTTTTCTCTCTCTCTGTCTCTTGTCTCACTTTTCTCTCTCTTGTTTCACCTTTCTCTCTCTCTCCCTCTCTCCTTCTTTTACTTTTTCTCTTTTTCTTTTCTTCATTCTCTCTCTCTGATTTCTTCTATCTCTTTCCAGTCGCTTGAATTTCAGTCTACTCTAAAAATACAAATTAATAACTTTGAAGTTCCATTATGCTAACTCCACAATAAGCAATAAACTGATTCTTACCATAACATCAATAAATCAATCACAGATATTTTATTTTCAATCAATATACAAGTGTGAGTCAATAATTATCCGCACTTTTGTTATATTGTTTTAATAAACTACTATACCAAAAGTGCAAATCATTATTGACTCACCCTCGTATATCACAGTCAAAATGTCATCTTTTCAAATATTTTCTTGGATTCAGATTCTATGCTGTGATAGGGTCTACAACCAATGTGTCCTCCGGATAGTCACCTATGGAGCTGAAACCCGGAACCTAACCAAAATATTGGCTCTCAAACTAAGAACCATGCAATGTGCACAAGAGAGGGTCATGCTTGGCATCACATGGAAGGATCACAAGACTGCACAGTATATTAGAGAAAACACAGGAGTTAGATATCATAGAATCTATTAGAAAACTCAAATGGCAATGGGCAGGTCATGCTGGACATCACGATTCACAACATGGTTCCCCAGAGATCACATGCGAAATTGTGGCCGTCAGAAAATAAGATGTCATGATGGACTTAGAGAGGTTCCGGAGATATTGGTGCCGCACTGCCCAAGATCAAGAAGTCTGGTGAATCTTGGGGAAGGTCTTGTTGAAAGGCCGATGATGTATCCTCGGTGAGAGTTTCTATGAATGGTGTGTTGATGCTAGTCTCTTGTCCTTTCTAAACCAGGATACTGCGGAACAATAGGGTTCTGCAAAGGTTTTTAGTGGTTCCGTGAAAATTTTATACATTTGTGAAAAAAAATTCCTGGCCTTTGCTTGATTCGACTTTTTTTTATTATATATAATGACTAGCTGTTCCTGTTTTGATGACATTTTACATTAGAAGCATCAGAATTTTTACAAACTGAAAAAGACCAGCAACTATCATTTTTTACAATCGTTGTAAATTTCAGTTTTTTAAAGAAAAAATTAACTAAAAAAGCTACAATCTCATGTAATGTAATATAATAAAATAGGATTCCATATTTTCAATATTTATCGATTTTTATCAATTTAGTAAAAAGTAGTAAAAAAGAAAATCTTTTTAAATGTTTTTTTTTTTGTTGTCAATTTTCATGAGATACAGTAGAAGTAAATGTATCAATGTTTTTTTTGTGTGATTTCCAGTCATGGCTACCGAACAGAAGGAGATGGAGGCAATGTACAGGAGGAAAGTCATAAAGAAATGACCACAAGTGAGAAATTTTTATTTAAATCTTTGCTTTTCTATTGCACTTTCCATACCTGTCAAGTTTCCATGTTGAAAATAAGTGAGAA
>VCCN01003262.1:3611751-3636239 GCA_006491835.1 Architeuthis dux
ATTATTCTGAAATATTAAAAAAGAAAGTTGGACTATATAGTACTAGGAAAGATAAACATATCATTTATTTTTTAATGTAATGTAAGATTTTGCTTCTTGGAGTTAAAAATACTCTCTCAGGTAATCCAGAAGTTCTAGGTTCTTCTCTTGGATCTGCATTTGCAGATTAAGCATCTTCTCTTTGTGTTTTGAGATTGGCATTGTTAGACGACAAAGAAAAAACACAAAAGACCTATATAAATAAAAAGGTTCTAAAAGTTATTCTAATGCTTCCAAAAGCATTGTTACAAAGACATTTTCAGATGGAACAAGTGGTAGTGCTTCTTTTAGAGGAGCTGACAAATTTAGGATAGTTCTAAATCAACTCTTATCACTGCTTGATAATCCAGTTACACAAGAGGATTGACTCATATGAATGTCTTTTGAGAACTTTAAAATTATTTTTTCCTGAATTATATTTTTGGGATTTTGATCTTTCAGGATTGTGGTTTTCAGGATTTTAACTTTTAGGAATTTTGATCTTTCAGGATTATGACATTCGGGATTGTGTCTTTTGGGATTGTGACCTAAACCTGTTTTAAGTTTATAAACTTATTGCTGAAATAACAATATCACTTCCAACAAAGGCTTCATCCGATCAGGCATGGTATCATTGAAAACTTTTGGAGATATTGTGTGGACACAAAAACTTTTGGAGATGTTCACACGATATCGCAAAAAGTTCCCAATGAATTAAAATTTGTGGTAGGGTGAACACTGAGTTAAGGAGGAAGTGATTACATTTTGGGGCAGATCTATGCACAATTACCTCCTCTATGTCGTAGTTATATATCCATACCACATGATATCACCAAAAGTTGATGTTTGTCTATACAATATTCTCGTAGTTCTCAATGAATTTAAATGAAATTTTGTGGAGGGGTGAGCCATAGGCTACAAAAGAACTGAGCGGATCCATGCACAATTACCTCCCCTCTATCATGAGTGTATGAAAAAAACAGAAAAATATCTCTGAAGAAAAAGATAATTCCTGGATCCACCCCAAAACCCTTCCTTATTGCATTGCCCAACCTCCCACAAGATTACATTGAAATTCATTGAGAACCTTTGGAGATATCGTGTGGACAGGCATGAACTTTTGGCCATATTATGTGGTGTGGACATATAACTAGGATGTAAGGAGATAATTTTCTATGGATCCGCCCCCAAATTTAATCACTTCCTCCATAGCCTATTATCCACCCTTCCACAAAATTTCATTGAGAACTTTAGGATATATTGTGTGGACAGATATGAAATGTTGCCGATATTATGTGGTGTAGACATATAACTATGACGTAGGGGAGGTAATTATGCATGGATCTGCCTGAAAGTGTAATCACTTACTCAGTAGCCTGTTGTCCACTCATTCACAACATTTCATTGAAATTCTTTGAGAACTTTTAGAGATATTGTGTGTAAAATCATAAGCATATACTTATGTATAAGACACTCATTTAAATTCATTGATGAGGAGAGCTTCTTACTGCTGTACTAGTCTCTGGTATGTCCCCATCTGGAGTTTGCTTCCTGCATATGGTCTCCTAACCTGAAGTATAACTCAGATGCCATAGAAAGAGTTCAGAGGAGAGCCACCAAGATCATTTCAAGATTGGGAAATATATCCTACACTGAAGGACAACTTAATCTAGAAACCCTTGAATACAGAAGAAAACGTGCTGACCTACTAGCATGGAAAAAAAACGGAAAAATATCTGATCTGCCTCAAAATGTCACCAGTTCTTCCTTAATCTATGGCCCACCCTTCCAGAAAATTTAATTGAGTATTTTTGGAAATATTGTATGAACAGACTTTGTTGTCAGTGGTAAACAACTGGCTCTGTTCGTCACTGTGTCCATCCCTTAAACATTGGCGCAGCTCAACCAAATTCGGCATGCATACTCAATGGACCTAGGGGAATGTTTCAAAGTAAAAGTTTTGAGAAAAAATTGTTTAATGGGTTTTAGAGGAGATCTTGAAAATGGCCTAAACATCCATAACATGTGCATCAGAAGACATACACAAGACGGAACTACGTTCATAGAAACATTAATTTTAAAATTTTAAGGTTGTTTTTTTTTAAATTTGAAGTTTTATATTTTTAACATTTATAATGTCCAGATCACTGAAATTGAAAATAATTTTCATTTTCATAGTTTATTGTTGGTTTTAGAGAGGGTTCTATTTACAATATAACTATAATGCTAAACTGACCAATACTTTTCAAATGCTTCTGTTGAGAAGTGGAAGCCACATTGGGTTGAAATCTGCACTTGTCTGGCTAATGCATTTAGTCGATATTTTGATGGGAGCTGCCTCTTCAGGGGCAAGATAGATAAATCTGCTATGACCGACCACATCTGGAGAGAGAATGGCGAGCATCTTCCTCTTTGGGAGGAAGTCCAGATCATTGACAGAGAACGTTGTTGGAAGCAGTGAAAAATCAAAGAGGCAGCTCACATCAAAATGTCGACTAAATGCATTAGCCAAACAAGTGCGGATTTCAACTCGATGTGGCTTCCACTTCTCAACAAATCTAAACCTGACAGGACAAAGACACAGAAACACCCGGGCCATGCACTATAAGGGCAACCTCCCTTTAAACATAATTTCTGTTTAACCCATCACACTCTGATTTTACACCTGAAGAAGGCCAAAGAATGGATCAGCCGAAACGCAAATAACAAAAAGGAGTTCAATCGTCCGAAGAACCATTTGAATATTAATGACCCTTCTCAAAACTATAGAAAATATCTGACCAATACTTTCCGTTCAGTATACATATAAGCATATACATACTAGCTGGAAACCGCCCGATGAGGTGGCTTTCAGCTAGTATACAATATGTCAATTGACCCCTTTTTAAAAAGATAATTTAGAGTACTTATACTTTGATTCAGTATTCACAAATGAAATAACTTTTCATTTAATATCTGGAGGCCCCCCAGCTGGGGGAGGCCCCTGGGCTGCAGACCCTAAAGCCCACACCTTAATCCGACACTGCTGCTTTGTTTAAAAAGTGTAAAGAGACTTTCTTTTTTCTGTCCCTTCGAACCACTTGAATTTTTGACAAACCTTAAACTAATCATAAGGTGCGGATGGCCCAACCGTTAACAGCACAGAAAATGGAATTGACAAACTGAGTTTAGTTCCTGGCTGTGACAGTTAGTGTTCACTTCATAATAATGCCCTTTGGAAAGGTATGAATCCACTCCTTCCCCCATCTAGGCAGAGTAGACTGGGCTCTCTAGCCTTGGCAACCAGTCTAGAAGCTGGACAAGTCTGATTCTAAAACCAAGAATAAACAATGTAATTGTTTGGTTGTAATAACGATCATGAAGGCCGCAAATTAATTCTATCTCCAATGACCTCCAGTGACCCGTCAAATTTGTCCTTATCTGCCCTACAATTTGGGGGGTCAAAAACATTTTGGTACTTCATAGCAAACTCAATATCTCTCCATTTTGCTGAAATTGCTTCAAATGGCATGCTGTACTCTTTAATGACCTTGAAAGACCTCCAGGGTCCACCTCACATAGCCTAATCACAACTGGATGTCTTGTGGGTCTTGATGCCAACAATTAGGTCAGTGGGCCTTGTCGTTTTAGTGTCACAGGCACAAACAAGCCTCCAATATTAGTATAGATTATACAATCTTATAAGAAGTTAAAACCTAAGAAGAAATAAATTCTTTGCTTCTCAGGCTTTAACCTGTTCACTGCCAAGTATATTTTTTAATGTTGTAGCTCCTGGGCTTTTCTTGTAACAAATTGACAAAAAAAGAAAGTCTTCATTGCATGTTTAAAATGGTTTTATGTTTGTACTAATCAACTAATATGTACAACAGAATATCTAATAAATCCAATATTTACATAAATGTGTTAAAATAAAGTATTTTAATAATTTAAACAAGTATGAAATATCTTAAAACATGGATCTACACATAAAGCCACCTTGCTTACATTCAGTACATTCATATCTACTCTCTTGCCATTTTGTATTTTGTAAACATACCTTACACTTTCTAGTGGGGTTTTGTTTCTAAGCTGTTGGAGGAATTCTTTGAGGGGAATGAATAATACACTGTCATAAAATGAGTTATCCTGTCCGTGGCACTGGACTAACCACTTGCTAAGATGTGCTATCTCGTCCCTGGCAGCGAACTAAATTAATCTTAAATGATGAATTATAAAATTTTTTCCCTTTCCACATCCTAATTACCTCTTGGCCTACTGGCTTTTGTCTCTCACTTCACAGTGATAATCTGGTCGCAAGACCAGAATTTGTTTTAGCTGCTCTAAAGGCTAATCTTAGCACTACCGCTATGGTCGATAGTCCAGTAGCTAAACACTGTAAAACTCCCTACATGGTGACTAGCGTGACAACCCTTTTTTGTCATCAGTATTACTGATATAGAGTGAATCCAGTTGTCCCCATCTCCGTAAACTTTGCGTACCTAATCCTGATTCTCCTTTATTAATAATACAGCATTGATCCTCGAATGATCAAATGTTATTGAAAAGTATTTTCAGTCTAGCTCAGTTGACAGGTAACTATGACAAAATCATACTTGTTAAGGCCCATGTTTTTCTCTGCTATTTCTTCCTTGCTAAGTAGCACCAAATAACTAGATCTCTCTTCTGAATTCTATTTCTGTGCTAGCAACTATTTTTCCTCCATTTCCATTCTCACTTTTTTGGGACTAGCCAAATTAACCTATTCCCTCTTTCGTATCTCTCCCTATGAATCATGATCATTCTGTGTTGTTTCATGTTCTTTATTTAAGCCAAAAACGTATGTAACATTTATATTGTTTTTGTATATTAAATGTCATATAATTTGTATGTCTACAAATATCTGCATTTGTTTAATTTCTGTTTGTATGGACTTTCTGTCTTTATTCTATTATTTTATGAATTGTTCTCCTTTGTTTGACTTTAGATTTACCATGCTGACTTTGTTGTCTTAAGATGGCAAACCCACGTGGTCATTTCATGTTCTATAAACAAGATGGCCGCTTGCCTTCTTGTTCAAATCTCTCCCATGACGTCACCACCATTCCATCCAATTGGAGACCTCCATTCACATCATGTAACATTCACATGCCAACCTAGACTTCTTCATTCATGGCTCCTTGCTTCTTTCTTTATTTCGATTCTTGGCTACAACATGTAACTACTGTTTAATATTAAATTAACCCATTCTAATACAGAACTCTTTTACCAGCCTTCATACTGGTAATCTTAATTATTGTAGGACCTTTTAACCCACAGGCTCTCGATTCTACAAAATGATCTCTCAACCATTCCTTAATTTGGTTTGAGTATACAAAAAAGGTTACTTAAAGCTTTTCAATTAGTATTTGCTAGGTTTGCACTGTGTTCTTTATAATCTAACAAATAGAAAAATATAAGTAATGCAAATAGCTATGCTCTATTGCTATTTATGTTGGTTCATTGGGTTCATGATCCAAGACAGGGGTAGGAAACCTACAGCCTGCAGGCCAGATGAGCCATGAAACAATTTTAATAAAACCTAACCATAAAAAGCAGGTGAATTTTTTGGATTTTGAGTCTTTGGATTTTCTACGACAATAAGACATGTTAGTTGTTGTGGAAAAGTTGAACTCGGGACAAAATACACAATCTGGAAGGACTAAATACTGTATAAAAGCATGAACTGCTTTTTCCTCATCTTTTGTAAAACATTTTAATTAAATCAGTAAAGCTTAAATAACAACATTCACAAGGGGTAGACGCCATGATGGTAATAAAGAAAATAACCAAAAACGTCTCATCCGCATTTTCGTATGACAGACGGAAAGTAAGGGTCCAGTTTATTATTGTAGTTATATTTTAAATATAACGCCTCTAAAATCTCGAAAAATTAATTTTTCTCAAAACTGACAAATCTTTGGAAGAAACAAAGATTTATTGATTGAAAGTACATAAAATTACTTAAGAAAAATGTCTTTCATACAAAAAGCCATCTTGTGTTATCTGAATCTTAACAAAAAGTCAAAAATTAATAATAGTTGAGAGAAAAAAAGGACACCTGATTGTATTTGACCCCTTCCTTCCCTTGAGATAAGGATATTTTCTGTATATTTGAGGGGGGCGAATGCTATAAAAAAAACAGAACTGACCTTTTTCTAACAATAATATAATTTATAACCAAAATGAACCCCTTTAACTTTTAAGTTATCTTTGTTGTCATTAAAATTTATTCCTTATATTTTTTCTTGCCTTTAGTTTCTATACTTCATAACAGCAAGATATTGAAACTGGAATAAAAAGAATAACTCAGCCAATTTTGTCCTTTTCTTGTTTTCTTTTCTTATTACTACTACTAGTTAATAAACTATATGGCATATAAAAATCAGGATAGAGGAGGCAGAACTGTGGTGGAGTCAAACAGAGTTGTCTCCCATGAAGGGAACTCGACACACAACTCAGACCCAGCGCTTCCTCACATGCAGGCAGTCAATCAGGGACCAGAAAGCCATCATGTGACAGGCGCTAAAATCTCTTCATTGCACAGATGATCAAGGATGATATTTGACAGAAGGCCCTGCTTTTAACGTTTGCTGGTGATGACTTGAATGATATAGTAGAATCACTACCAAGTCAACAGTTAACACAAGACGACGAAACACACTTCAACAGACTCGTCAAAGCAGTTGAAAACTACTTCCATCCACAGCAAAAGGTAAAATACCAGAAATTCGTCTTCAGACAAACCAAACAAAGCACTGATGAAATCAATACCACGAGTTGAAACATCTGCTGCTTCCTCGATGACAATGCAGAAATAAAGTCTCAGCTAACCACTGACTGTAGATCTGCCAAAGTCAGAGAGAAGGGACTAATCGACCATAAAATGTCTCGCTACAATTTGCAAGGCCTGCGCAGCTAAAGCCTCACACATCAAACACAAGGCACATTTCCAACAAACTGTCACATGTGTAAATGGAACCCCAACACAAGGTTATGGTCGCATCCTCAAGGCCAACAAAGCTGCCCCGCACAAAACCATAAGTACAACAACTGCCAGAAGATGAACCATTTTGCCCCAGTCTGTCGCTTGAAATGAGAAGAGCCATTGTATCAGTCCCGAGAAGGATCAAGCGAGAAGGTACATCATGTTGAGAGCCAATGTAATAGCCCTGATTCTAACAGTGATGACACTAATTATGTGTTCAGAAGAGATGTCGCACCAGCCCAAAATACTGTAAGCTGGCTAAACTCATTATTCGAGGTGGGCACCAGAGAGCTTAAAAACCACATGCACTCACAAAAGGCCAAAATAGATGAGTTAAAAGAAAGGCTCGAAACTCACAGCTGTACACACACACACACACACACACAACTGCCATGAACTAGAAAAGCAGAGGTGAAAATACCTCGTCTTAGAGAGGAGATTGCATTTCTCCGAGCAACGCCTCACCGAGGCGGCAGATCAGTTAGCTAGAACTCTTGAAAAAAAATCGAGAGATAGAATACCTCATCGAGAAATGCAAAGAGCTATCAGAAAAATCTTCAGAAGTGGATGAAACCAAAAATGAGGCTGAAGCCGAAGGAATTGACAGCAGAAATATCAAAAACCAACAACAAAAACCTACACATTCACTACAAATCCAGTCAGACCCTGACACAAAAACAGAAGTTACCGATCCCCTAAGAAAAACTACAAATAAAACCGGGCACGCAAGCTACGGAAAAGAAAAAGGCGTAAAATGCAATCGAAACAACGAACACACAACATTTACATACAAATCACAGAGCCGTTTGATTCAGAAAACGAAGATGGCTATTGCGACCTAGATTTATTCTAACCACAAAAACAAACATAGAAACCTATTTCCTTTTGAAAAAAAAAAATTTTATAACATACACACAAGATAGTACACACACAAAAAAAGTAAAACCCACTTTAAAAAAAAATTCAAACCTACTGAACAGACTCAAAACCAATAAATGCAATGAACAGCTACTTTCCGAAATTTTAAATTCTATCAAATTTCAAAAAGAAAAAGTGAGTATTGTAATATTTATGTATCTTTTTGTCTATATGGTTTATCTATATGTTTTAATGTAAATAAACTAAGCGACTGGCAATGAGCCAAGCCGAAGCAGAAAGGAGGGCTCACCACTGGAAGCTAAGAGCGGCCCTTTCCCAGCGATCCAGCATAACAACCAGTTTTTTTTTTATCTCTTCTTTCTTGCACAGCTAAATACGGTCAAAAACCCAAACGCATTTTTAACCAACACAGCTTAACACAAACTAACAAACCAACAAAAGCAAAGACATAACACTTACCCTAACACTTAGTTTCCACTGTTTCCCTTGAACTAGTCTGTTTGAGTATGTATACAGCCTTCTCACAAATGGTACTGACAAAAATCCTTATTATATTCAGTTTGTACAAACTGTTCAGATTCTATAAACTTTTGGTTAGCACCTTATATGTGAAGAGAAGACCTTTCTGGGAGTCAATATTTAGGTTTGACTTTCATTACCTCTATTTCTGCTATATATAAACCCAGCAAAGGGGGATATCATACCAATGTGCAGATAGGGTTCTTTTGCTGGTGATTTTTAGTTGTCGGTTTGTTGGTAGATTTTGAGATAATTAATAACTATAAATAGACTGAAATTTGTTTATAAACATTCCCAGCTGAAATGAGGATACTTCTTATGTACCATTGTGCCTTGTATACCTCCACATAATAGTTTCCATGACAAACCAAAGGCGTAATTAATTTTTGAGATTGATAGGTAAGTTGTGGGATTATCAAAACAAAGAGGATTTTTCTTCTCAGAATGATAACAGTTGACAATGAAATTTATGTCAATCCAGCAATCTAAGACAGCGAATCTCTATGGAATCCTCAAAAGAAGAAGAAATCAAGGGAAGAATTGCCCTAGGTTGCCTTTTTTAGCAGAGCAAGTTCAGTCTTCACGAACAAGAAGATTCCATTGGTTTTAAAAAGAAGGGTCTACAACCAGTGTATCTTCCTGATAGTTAAGTTCCATGTTTCAGCTCTGTAAACTAAGAAGTTGGCTCTCAAGCTAAGAACCATGCAACGTGCATGTAATGTTTATATATATGTATGTTAAATCAATAAGTAATGTATGTATATGTTAAATCAGTAAACATGCCGAAGCAAACTCCAAGCAACCCCCATTCCGTTTCTGGTCCCAGAAACGCGGGCCGGAAGTGGAAATGGGGAAGGCTCAGTTCATACCAGGCAAACAGACCTGCAACACGTGTTATCTTGTTCCGTCTTCTTTTCGTAACATGCTAAAACATGGTTACGAATCAAACACATTCTAATCTCACACAGCTAGAATAGAAAGACTAACAAAGCAAACAGAGGCACTAAACACAACAAGAACGTTACAGTGCACAGCAAAGAATCATGTTAAACATCAGATGGAAAGATTACAAAACAGCATTGAATATTAGAGAGCAAACAGGTGTTAGGTGTCCAAGAAGTCATTAGCAAACTTGAATGGCAATGGGGCAGGCCATGTTGCAAGAAGATTAGGCAACTGCTGGACATTACGACTCACAACATGGATCGCTCAAGATCATAAACAAAATTGTGGCTGGCAGAAACTAAGATGGCGTGATGATGTGGACTAGTTCAGAATGTATTGGCACTGTGACACTCGAGAGTGAGAAAACTGACAGACCTTACGGAAGGCCTATGTCCAACAATGAACTTTTTTGTTGTTGTTGTTGATGAGTAGTGGTAGTAGTAGTAGTAGTAGTAGTAGTAGTAGTAGTAGTAGTAGTAACAATTACTAATCTGAGTAAGATTCCCCAACAAACAAAAAAATCCGATTACAGGAGGTGGGAAGTGGCCTCATGTTTATTGATGCAGAAAATGGAATCAATGAACCGAGTTTGAATTCTGACTGAAGCCACGTGTTTATATTACACATGGGAAAGGCATGAATCCGCTTCTCTCTCTCTGTGCTTTGAGGTCTTAGTGAAGGTCTCATTGCTGGCATGTCACGATGGGTGACATACAAAAGTGCAATCCAGTCAGAGATTATTCGCTGTTTACTAGTACCATGTAACCCAGCACTACCTGTCTATGCTACTTGTAGAGATGAACATTGCCCTAGAAATGCCAGGTATGACCATGCATGTCCCTGATGATCTCCTAGATCCGGGGACCAATCAACCAATCCGTGAAAAAAACAAGAATTTCAAATGCTGATTTTCAGGGCAGACACCATCTCCATTTGGAATATTGGCACAACACAATCTTCGTAATCCCTATTCGAATCAACCAACCAATAAATAAATTGACAATAAATATATTTAATGGCTATTTTGACCACCCATAGTTTCCACAGCTGCCCCATGTTTTCTCATGTGTGTATTATAAAAATTATGGAATGTGGTCTTGAAATATAATTACACATGTAAATAAAGCCAGTATAAAATCCATTCTGTATTTATAACAACTTTTTTTCTTCAGAGATTCAGAAATTAACGCGTTGAATTTTTTTATTAGATGAATTATTAATGGTTGCAAAACGGAATAATTATTCAATTTTTTTAACGGAACGAAATGTTTCTGTAGTGTTTTCTTCCTTCGTAAAAATGTCAACATTTTGTGAAGAAATGTTTCTTATTTTATGCACTTGAGTTTGTCTTTTTTCCGGACCATTTACTTTATCCAGGTTTACGTTCTTGAATTCAAGGTTTATGTTTCAAGATTCCTGTATTATATTTAATGAAAAGTAAGGAATTACAAACAATTTTTATTTTTTTTCTCAATTCTGTTGTTTTTCTGTGATAAAAAAGGGGGCCATCACGTTGTTGCTTAATGTCCCCAAAACAAGGATTTTACCAATTTTATCAGGAAAGAAATTTCCATGTTAAATGAATGCTGTTAAATTTCGACACTCGACCACGAAAATTGGTTTATTTCAACATTAAAAGCTGTCAGAGGCCATCGTTGACGTCCGGTCACTGGAAGTGGAAAGGAAATACTAAATTCAAACGTCTGAGAACTAAAAGAGGCGTTTGAATCTTTAGAAAATCTTTCAATTTGAAATATTTTCGGACCCGGACAGACCTGTGTAACCCCCGGGCAGATTTTGTAGCACCCAATTATCTCGGTTGTTATTGTGATGGCATTTGCCGGTCAACAAGGTAGCAGTGTTGCCAACTCAAAAAATATTTTCGCGCTAGTTTGACTGCCAAGAAGCGCTAGACTTTTTAAAATGGCCAAAGATGGCCAGAAAGTCGCTAAAAATGGTCAAAAATAGACAGAAAATGGCCAAAATGTTTTAGGCGCAAACGCGCTAATTTAGCGCTTTTTGCACTGCCAAAACAAGAAACGCGCTGAATCTAGCGCGTAACGCGCTAAACCGGCAACACTGCACGGTAGGTAAGCACTAAGAAGACATCAAATTTAATTTTTTTAAAAACTTTTGTCATTATTTTCGCCAAGTATCAACCTTCTTTTTTTTTTTTTTTTTATAAAACTGCTATTTGTATACAATTTCGAAAGAAAACATACCAGCTTTCAAAACTAGAAAAAAATGATAAAATGAATTCGTTAAAATAGCTGAGCGTTTAGTTTTAGATTTTTTTACACTTTGTTTTTATTAGATTTGATCTGCTTAGTATTTTTTTTGTAACTGACCGAATTCTGTCACCGTCTCAAAACAACAACCCTGAAAATTTGGGACGTTAATAATATTGTGTCAGTGTTCGTGTTATTTTAATAAATGCACTCAAACAAATTTAAACAGCTCTTCACACAGAACAAATAAGTGCGAAGAGTTGGTTAAGCTTTCATATTTTTAGTATGTCTTATAATACAATTCATCTGTGCTTTGTTCAAAACTTTTAACATCATTTTACTTTACAGTACACACAATCTTCTCAAACCACGTGCCTTTGTGTAAAAACAGTCCGTTTGTATGGATGGACAGACGAGTTAAAACCAAAAGTCGAAATGCCAATTGCTTTTCTTTCGCCCGTGACTTTGAGGCTGTTTAAAAACAAAAGACTGAAAGTCTGAAATTACAATTTGGCACCAAAAATTACTGCAGAGCAATAACTGGTCAAAGAAGAAGAACCAATATATTGCTTTTCTGAAGAAATCTCCGGATTTTACATAAAAGCCTTCTTTTAAAACAAAGGAAACTTTTATTAGGCAGAATGAATGATTAATTCTTGAGTGGCTTATTCGAAAATATTTTATTTTAGTTAAAAATTATTTCATCTTAATGTAGCAGACAACAATCTAAGCCTAGGGTTTAGTTTTGTAGATAGTTTATCATGCAATTTGCAATGTTACACGATTCTTCAAATTTCTTTTTTCACATTTCAGTTGACAGATGTTTTGGCTAGTTTATTCTTCAGCCTTCTTCAAGTGTATGTTACATCTGATCTTTAGAATGTTGTTTAGTACTTTTTCTTTACCTCGATTTCATCCCCTCAACTAAAACACCACAGTCAACCGCCAAAAGAATCACAGGACTGTGTGTTAAGGTCTCTCGTTACTCATGTTAATGTGGTAACAGAAGACTGGAAGAGCTTCATCTGTTCTTATCAATTAATTGACATTTTTTTTGTTGACCTGTTATTGGTGACAGAGCTGTAGCAACTGCCCTCCCAGAGGGGCCTGTTGGGATATGGCAGAACATATATCTCTGTCTACAATTACAATTTACAAAGGTTATGTTATCAGAAGATATTTGGCCTGGTTCAAGGTTCAACAAAATGAATATGTATTTATAGAACAAATAACAATGAATGATTGTGAATGTGTCTTGCATCGAGAAGTTTTTAAGAAGTTGTAATAACACTCGTCGTGTAAGTGAGTGTATGCATAATCAGGGACTTACTTGCCTTCGTTGAAATGTCTGTGAGTATGCTTGGCGTGAATAAGTGTGTGCGACTGTGAGTCAATTGGCTGTGCCCACAGGCAGCTAAGCCATGACTGGTGAAATCTGTCTGTCGTTTTAATATATGCGAAATAAGATTGGATTTTAGATGCATTTTCATTGGTCGAAAAATAGTTGATATCCAAAATAATTGTTGAGAGCTGCTGCTGCTGCTGAGTCTATTTGAATTATTTGGTTGATTGAACTGGCGCCTTTTTCTACTTCGTTGGCGCAATTCTTTCGAGCCTATTTTGTTGAGATTTTTGGAGGATCTTTAATAAAGAGCCAACAGGCCACAACTGACAAAGGACCTGATTCAATTGATTTAAATTTTTTGTTTATAGATATTATTTTTAGAAAATAATAAAAAAAACCTTCTGCGGTCAACAATATCAGATGGCAGGCTGTCTGTTCTAGGAAATCATCTCTATTGAACATGATGATGTTAGATCTCTTGATTAATAAGTTTGCATACCATAAAGCTCGAAAGAAACACTTTTAAGTTTTAATGATCGTTGTGCATTAAAATTATGGTACTTTGTTAAGAGAAGCATGGAATGATAATGCTGGAGTCTGTCATGGCCTCTAATCAGTCTTCTTGTGATGAATGGGAAGACTAAATTAAGACTGACAGGACAAAGAAAAGGGGAACACTACTTGGGCAGCCCAGAGAGGATATAGGGAGAGTGACATAGCCACATCTATCCAGGTCAAAGCTTGTAATTCCATGCGTCTTCTTGCTTGGCGTGAACAAATGTGTGCGACTGTGAGTCAATTGGCTGTGCCCTCAGTCAGCTAAGCCATGACTGATGAAATCTGTCTGTCATTTCAATATATGCGTAATAGCTCCCACGAGCATTCGATTTTTAGATGCATTTTTCAAATAGTTGATATCCAAAATAATTGATTGTTTTGTTTTTTTTTGTGTTTTAAAAAAAAGGTTGGCAAAGAATAAATGGGAGATATTTTTCTATACATTGTGTTTGCCTTGTTGTTGCAGTGTGGGTATAACACGAGTTACATCCTGGTGTATTTTCATCCACAGCCTTTTCTCTCCGCTGTGGCATAAAAGTAGGTTAGAAAGTTAACACTCACCTTTTTATCATACGATGACAGCATACGTTCTTTACCTGGTTAGTGATAATTCGACGCACAATATACCGAGGAGAGACAATTACTACACAACACAATATGCCTCACAGCTTAGTTGGCCAATGTAACAGACACACAACAATGAACAAGATTGACAAAAACACAACATCAGTGGCAGACCACGAACAAAGACAGCAACATCACACTAACTAACTGCCGTTTTTACAATGCTCCATGTGAGTGTTTATTTAAAACCAAGTTCAATTTAAATCACCCCTTCTGAAGATTCGACACTGTTAGATTCCGCAATGCAATAATGTGGTAACGCACATTTTCATGTGTTAAAATTTACCCTTGATTTGCATATACATTCATTTTTTTGCATGTTTGGATTCTTTCACCATATTGACTTTCTATTGCAGTGGTATCAAACCTTATTGAGAGTGCGTGCCCTCATTGCTGGTAATCTTCTAATAAAGATCTCCTCACATATTTTATGGAGAAAGAACCAAATCTTTGAAAGCATTCTTAAAAAAGTCTATTTAGGCAATCAATAACTGGTTGCGGATTTTTTTTGGATAAAATCACTTAACAAAAATGATATCCTGCGTGATAAAATGTTTTCACATGCCATAGGTTCGCCATCCCTGCCCTATTGGGATTTCTTGTCAATTATTTTTAACCTGTTTTCCTTTTTATGCACAAAAGATTTTTCATTCTTTTCACAATATTTCTCGTTTTCTTATCAATTTTCTTTGTGGTCTTTTCCCAGTTTTGATGAAAGTTGAACACGAAACAAAATGTCTTGTAAAAAAAGAAAATACACCAAGACAGACACAGAAGTTGTGACGAGTAAATATTTTGTCAAAAACGTGCAAGACAATCCGGTGACTGAAGAGAGAAAGTTTGATCTGAAGGAAAGGCTTCCTGCTGCATTTTACCAGAAATCGTGTGTTGATTTGTGTCGTGCCCTTTTGGGACAGTATATTGTGCGGAACTTTGAGGATGGGTCACAGGTGTGCGCAAAGATTGTTGAAACAGAAGCATATTGTGGCATTGAAGACGCTTGTTCCCATTCCTATCAAGGGAAACGGACAAACCGAACAGAAGCTATGTTCATGCCTCCAGGGACCTTATATGTTTATACCATATACGGCATGTACGACTGCATGAATATCTCAAGTTGTGGTGAGTGGGTTCTTTTCTTTTACCAGTTTTGTTTTCTTTAAATTTCAATAAAATCCATGGGGAACTGTTTATTTCATTAGTCCCTCCTGGGGTCAGGGTTTTCGTTTTTGTGGTGGGGACTAACAAAAAACACCCAACATTATAATTAAGAGTACCGTATTTGCAGGCATATAACACACATCGTCAGATAAGACGCACCTCAATTTTTGAAGGCATATTCTCAAAAAAATAAAATAAAACCCCTGATCGTCATAACCGGCCACACTATCAGATTATTCTTAATGCTTTTATCTATTCAAATCTATATTACCCCCCACAGTGGCTGGCAGTTTACGTAATTTGCATAACGCAGTAATGTTAGTAAACAACTGATAAAGCGTTCAATTCCCGAGACAAAAAGCGCGTCTTATGGAAAATACGGTAAATGTTACAATAAAGATTAACCATTCAGGTTTCTTGTGCTGTATTACAACCTGATAAAGTGTGCATTCATTTTTGAGGGGGGGGGGGCACTGCTGGCATTTCTGTACCAATGCTTTTGGCCTTCGGATCACCTGACAGTCATCGTAACTCTGGTCTTGTGACTGGCACACCTGAGGGAGTCAGGGTGATACTCAGCAAATCTTTCTCAATAATTCCATGCATAATTCTTGAAACTTCAAGTTGCCCCAGAAATGCTAACATTCTAACTGTTACTATAAGAATTACTTGTCGTGTGTGATCAGTTTTGTTCCGGCAGTGCAACTTGTAAATGCTGTGTTTATTCCTCTCTACTTTATTTCTTTGCTTGGCTAAATCTTTTGCTGATGATGACATTTGCTCATTGGTTCAAAGCATCACTCTATATGACTGCAAACTTTTAAATTTGAAAACCTTGAGAAAAACCATTTAAGATTTTATGCAAGTAAAAATGAAGATAATATTAGGTTGAAATGTTGTTTTTCTTTTATATCATTGAGAATAATGCTAAAAATGAGAATTTTATTAATGTACTTGCATTTTTTGACAGATTCAATGTAAATAGTGACATAACACATCATTGTTAGGTTTTTGAACCCTTAACAGTGTTGGATAATGCCGGTCTGCATTTCTTCTTGCCGATGTGGGGGAGACGTCAGGATGAGAGCGAGATGAAAGAGATGTCTCGTTCCGGGTTGACGGGTGCTGAAATTTCACTGGAGGGAAATTATTTTCTGAGAATAGGCTCTCCCACGTGGGTGGAGAGAAAGATGACAAAATCCTGTATTTTCAATTGAAAATCTGTGGTTTCTTTATTCCATCGATATAGCTTTTTTTCCAGGCCGGTTTGCGGATTACTTTGAGGCATCGAAGTCTGTTTTGGCTACTATTCTACCTGAGTCGTCACGTTGCTGAATTACTACTAGTCATGGTAGTAATACAAAAATCAAGGGTTCTTCCTCCTCTTATCACCCTCCCCCTCCTTCATCCGTCCGGGTGAAAGAGGGAAGCTGCTTCGCTGTTGACCTGTCGCCCGAATTCTGACTGCCCCTGATTTTCTTCTAACCTGCTCTCTCCTCCCTCACAGGCAGGGGAGCCAAGTCCGACCTGTCACTCGTCGGATTCAGATCTAAACTCCTCTTGATTTAAAATAACAGCCCTTTAAAAAGCCACTCTGGTAATCTGATATGGGCCTTTGGTCACGTAGGCCCGCAAACACAGAGTGCATTTTGTTCCAACAGCAATGGTGTCTACCCAAGACTAATTTTCAAGTATGATTTCAAATTAGGACAATGCTTCTCAAGCAGCTGATAAAGCCAACAATGCATTTAGAGTGAACACTACTACAGTGTGGTCTGTTCAGTGTTGGTTCAATAGTTTTAGGTCTGGAAATATGGATACCAATAATAAACCTTGAGGGAAGCCCAAACTTGTTCTTAATGATGAAGAATTATCGATACCAGTGGCCAACAACCCACGGACAATAGTTCACGCACTTTCTGGATACGTTAATACTTTAACAGTAACCATGTCATATCAAGGCAATAAGAAAGGTTAAAAAGTTGTGAAAAATGGGTCTCACATGAATTGAATGAAATGTGCTGTGACAGACTCTCACACCTCTCAACTGTGTCTTAGCTTAGAGAATTGGGATATAAAATCTTACAGCATCCGCCATATTCACCAGATATTTCTTCTACAGATTATCATCTTTTCAAGCATTTTGAACTTCATATCCATAATAATAAGATTCAATAATAGGAAGCCATAATTTGTGCTTTTACTGAATTTGAGACCACTAAACCTAAAGAATTATATAGAGATGGTATATTATCATTAAAGGATCATTGGAAAAAGGCTTTTGCTTCAATTGTGTCATATTTTTAATGAAATATTTACTGTTTTCTGTTGTTTATATCATCCTTCATATTATTAATTAAAAAAATGACATTTCATATGTAACAACCTAATACATTTTTCCATGTGAAGATTTATTTCCTTTTCTATTTTCAGGTGAAGGTGCTGCCGTTCTTTTACGAGCACTCGAACCAGTGTCAGGGCTCGACAAAATGCATGAACTTCGTTCTGCTAAAAAGAATTCTGGTTCTTTCAAGGACAAACAATTGTGCAATGGACCTTCTAAACTCTGTCAAGCCCTGAAAGTAACTAAGGTAACGTTTAACAAAGAAGATTTGCCCACCAGTAATCGTCTCTGGCTCACAAAAGGGGAGGTAATCCCTGAATCAGATATTTCGATCTCAAAGCGAATAAACATCACTGGAGATCAAACATGGGTTGATAAACTTTTACGGTTTTACATCACTGATAACTCATGTGTTTCTGTTAAAAGTTCCAAACCCAAAGTGAAAAAATAAGATTTTTTTAAAAAAATGAAAAAATATTTTATTTTTGTAATAATTTAGATGGAATATATCAATAAAAAAATTTATATTTATTTTCATTTGTTTAAAGAATTATTAACCAAGCCTGCCTTTTGATCACTCCAGATGCTGTGGAGAATATATATGTTACTGGCAAAGTGTGAAACTAAGGTATTGGAATCCCCACCATATTGGAGCCCATTGGCCTAGACCGTGGAGATGGTAAACACCTGGATGGGATAACTTTTCCCTTTCTCATCTGACAAACCACTAATTTGGGATACCACTTGCAGTGATTCTTTCGCAAACAGCAACCTGATCTTGTTGGCCATTGAACCAGGTATCATCACCCGACGGGCCGAGGAGCAGAAGACAGCCAAATAGCGCTCACTAACCATTAGTTACAAGTTTGTACCGGTTGCAGTTGAAACATCTGGCTTAATAGCCATGAAAAACCGTGTGAGATCAGCTGGCTCTTCCAGCGTGTTTTTTAGGCAAAGTATGAAATAAGCTTATTTCATTCTGACCGTATATACTTTATCTAGGGATTCTAACAGAATGCCATGGTATTCTATAAAATGTATAGCATTTTTAGACAAAGTATATTATAACTAGCAGTATGCTCAGTATTGCTCCGGCTGAAAAGTAGCTATAAATGACCCAGATTTGTTTTTGATGAAGGCATATTTGGCATCATGACAAGTTATTTTTCATATCAGAAATGAAATTCCTTTCCACTAAGTTTATAGCAGGCTGCTGTCTCATGTGTTCTTTAAGTTAGTGTGTTTTAGGGGGAACCCTTTTCAATAATTAAATCTTCTAGGGAACCACTTAAACAAAACAAAACTTTCCCCTTCTACATATATATATATATATGTTTGTTTGTGTGGATGTGAGGGAATCCGACAGAATAGTGGATATGGTTAGACAATGTGGAAAAGGAAAAAGAGTGAGAAGAGCTTGTTACATCTCAAACATGTTTATTATCACGAGGATAAATCTTTATGCATTTCGTTGTGGCGAGCGACGTCTTCAGAAGAAAGTTGAACATGGCAGAGTCCTGAAATTATTTGTGTGGCGTGCAGTGATTTATCCTAGGTGTGTGTGGGGTGGTGCTGTTGTCATTCATCTTGTGTGTGGCTGAGACTGTGTTTCGTGTGTTTTTATGCCAAAAATCTCTGGTTTGTATGAAAATTCACTCCCTCCTCACACTCACACAAACCAGAGATTTTTGGCATAAAAACACACGAAACACGTGTGTGGTAGCTGAGACTATTGGATTTTGGCCTTGTTTATGGAATTTCTTTTTTGTAAAATTGATGAAAATATGAAGTCTTCATCGCACATTTAAAACGGTTTTATTTTCATACAAATCAACTAATATGTACAGCAGAATATCTAAGAAATGTAATACATCCATAAATGTGTTAAAATAACAAAATTTTAATAATTCAAACGAGCATGAACTCTTAAAACATAGATTTACTCTTAAGGCCACCTTACATTCATATCTACTCTCTCGCCATTTTGCATATATGCTTTTACCATATTGCAAGAGAATAACACACTATCGTAAGCAGAGTTATATTGTTCGTGGCAATGGACTAACAACTTATCTCATTGGTGGAAGCGAACAGGTTTAAAGAGAATAAATTGAGTTTTACATTTGAATAATATATGTTTAGTTCCAAATGCCTTGGATGAAAACAATCAAACATAAAAAGTTAAACAAAAAACACTTGAAATCATTTTCTTTATTCTGGACATATTTATTTTCGAAATGGAATTACATTTATATCACAGTTATTCTGCAACGAAAAAAAAGAAGAAAAAAAAAGAAAAAACAACAAAAAAGAAATTGACATTGTTTCAGCTGAGAATTGCAGCCCACAACTTAGGTACATGTACCCACACAAGCAATGACCAAATAAAGGTCACACATTTTACAGATGAATATTATATAACCATTTAAGAAAACAATGATTGAGGTTCATTTAAAAACGTGTCTTAAAAAATTAAAACTAATGAAACAGTATTTCTCTAGTAATTTAACATTTGTGCTAAAACTAAACCCTTTTGTATCTCTATTTTTGTCTTAAAACCAGTTTGTATTTTTTACTCTTGGGTTGAAAATGTATGGATTAAAAAAGTTTTCAAATAATCATTAATGGTTCTGTGACAAGATTTTACAAATTTCACATTTTATTTCCTTTTTATTTTATTGTATGATATTCTTCATCACTAAATGGTTTGCTACTTTGTGAGGGCTATCCAAAGCTAAAGATCTCAGTTTGGCTGGTTTTGAAAACAGATTTCACTTTTCTAAGTTGTGCTTAATAAACATCCGTATAACAATATAAAACAGATGTGAATATTGAATGAATACTGATTAAAGAGCAGGTGGCATAGCGGTTACTAGCACAGTTTGGCTGAAGCTGCTTACGTTCACTTCACAGTAATGGCCTTGGGAAAGGCATGAATCCACTTCTCCCTTCCAACTATGGGTAAATAGCAGGGAATTTTGAGCCCTTCAGTCCTGTAAGGCAGTCCATCTTGAGCGTGGGTTAGCAACTCCATCCCATAAAACCTACTTGCTGCTGAAACCACAATGCAGCCCTATGCTTTGCCACAGAGTGTACGGGGGTGTTAAAATGATGAAATAGATGCAGTCTATTTTACAAAACAATGGAGGGGAAAAAAAAAAAAAAAAATTGATTTGATGTTTAATATAAAAGACAAAAATTTCCTTTTCAATTTTGAAATCCCAGCACAATGTTTCGTGGCATTCTTCATGGATGAAAATGTTTCGGATAAACGCTTGAATCTCTACAGAGATTAAAATTCGGTGGGAAATCAGACATTTTTTAGAAATGTACATAAGAGATTTTTTTTGTTCTGTAGAAATGTTGACTTATAGCAAGACAAGAGGAAACACAGGACACGAAAACAGAATGAAAGTCAGTGACTAAACTTTAATCTCTTTTCTTTAATACTGAAAAAGGAGTAAGAAATTTTAAAATGCATCTAAATAATTTCCTGCACTCAAAAATGATTAAATTTTTACAGGTTTTCTCAAATGCTGCTGTGTGTATAATTGAATTGCAAGACATGAAGAGATCAACGTGATTCATTATCACCAATTTATCAATACAATTCTATTTTCAGCACAAATATTAGATATCAGCTGCCAACAACATAAACTTTTCATGTTCCCTTTATATAAAATGACATTGAACAAGCAATGTCATCATCTCAAAATAAACGCTATTTTCACCCCTTAAATAAGTCGTCAATTTAGATGTATATATTATATATAGATGTATATCATTATAGTTGTAATTTAGTATATTAATATTACTGGTATTTTTACTCTCCTCAACCAATCTTGACTCTAAGGGAACATTATTAAGTGACAAAAATAAAATTGCGATATTTTAAAAGGATTTACTGGTAAATCTTATAACAAGACTATCATAATCAAACACTCACCCACCATCTGTTTTGGTTGTGTTCAGTTGTTCTGTGACTTATTGTGTCTCCGTATTGTAAGAGAAAAATAAAAATGGCAGGCTATCAGTGGTCTACATGTCGCTAAGCCACCCACAAAACATCTTGGTAAGGTAGGTGAAAGTGCTGAAACATTAATTTTATGTTTATTCTTTTTTTCTCTCAAAATTTTGCTGTGTCCATGAGACAGGAGTGTCCTAGATACCAGGAAATATGGTAATTCAAATAAAAACAAAAGGAAAGTTCGATTTCACAGTAAATCCACATTTGAATGTTATCCTAAGAGTAAAATCTGACTTGAAATTTCCGCAAAATTAACATAAGCCCAATTTCACCAAAGAGAGAAATTGTTTCTCGAAAAGGTCAATATGAAACCCAGTTGTAATTTTTAAAATCCTAATCTGAAGAAAATGTAGCAGTTGTAAGAAAACTTCCTATTTTCTTCGATGTTCAAGCTACACTAACAAGAACTGCACTCATGGCAGTTCATTTAGAATGCTGATCTCACTAGCCAGAGCTCTAATAAAGCAGCCTTATGCCAACTTAGTCAAAGAGTGGGGAAGTTGGGAAGAAGGTTGAAAATAAGCAAGAAAAGATTTAGGGGAAAATAAATTACCAAACTTGATTAACAGTTTATATAATTTCTGTCTGAATTTCTGAGATGAGGAATTATCATTATTATACACTGATTTACTTGGACTAGTATCCTCATCTTAGTTGTTATAGTCACAACGTTTCAGCCATTTCAAGTGACTTTAGAAGGCTCAAAGTTTCCACAACCGGACACATCGCCTAGTACAGCAGTTGGTCCCCCCCCGGGGTGTGTGCGTGTGTGTCACAAACATTATTGGGGGTTGCAGAAATATTTTAAAATCTTTTTTAAAGAATAGTTATGTAACTAGTGTTTTTTTTTCTCTATTTACAAAAAAATGTATTCCTTGCTTATTGTAAAATGGCTCAATGCCATTCACTAATTTAAAAACATTTTTTTTTTTTTTTAAATTTAGTTTGTTACATTTTAGTTTATAAATACATTGCAATTTTCAATAATTATTTTGGAAGTTATTTGTTTTTATGTTTAGTTCAGTGCAACAGCAGTTTTTACATAAATGAGGATTAGCTACAAATTGGACAATTGCTTACGAACCACACAGCAATGGTCAAGTGGAATGGGATCATATGGAAAACTGTGTCCTTGGCACTTAAATAAAAAAAAACTACCTATTACAAGGTGGGAAGAAGTTCTCGCATATATTCTTCATTGCATCCGATCTTTGCTATCGACCGCCATTGATGCTACTCCTCATGAGCGTCTATTTGGTTATCAACCTCAGATGCCAAGTACACAAATACAACCCTCTTGTGGATGAGGTTTAGCTCATCGATGTCAATCCTGAATATGCCCATGTCAGGTTCCAGGATGCAAGACCACTGTCTCTCTTTGTTACCTGGCACCGAAGCCATAAAATGACTGAACAGGTTGCTTCTCAGGACCATACTAAAAGGGAATCTTCCGGTTTTAGTGGAGTTAAACAACCTGGGAGTGCAGATTCCGATGACAGAGGACAATGCGCCTTCATAGCCGACTTTGCATCAGGAGAGACAGGAACATGATAACCCAGCTCTGCAGCTAACCCTAGAGAAACTATTCCTTGTAGGCTTTGGACTAATCATGTGAATTACATCTGTAAAAACCGTTACCAATCCTGATAATTGACTACAATAATCATTCTCGTTGTGAACTGTTAGTGTTGGATGGCTGTAACTTTAGGCTGTTATAGTTATGATTTTGTTTGCATTGTGTAATTAGTTGCTCAGTGTAAAGCGCTTTCATGATACTTTTTTTGATACTTGCAGATATGTCTGTAGTATTTTGCATTGTTGGGTGCATAAGGTACGTGAGGGGGAATGTTGTATATTAATGTTTGTATTTGTTAATGAGAGTAACATCCCCTAGTTTTGGAACTCTTCTTTGTGTCAGACTAAAATGTCAGACTGCTATTGTGCTCTTACAGTTGAATAGAGCCTCCAAGTACAAATTCTCTGTTTGTTTTTCTGTAACACCGGTAACATGGGTAACACTTTTAGTTGATCAAACTGTGGACTCGAGGACAAGGCCAATTTATCAAGAATTCCCCCAAGGAAAATTTATCATTGGAATTCAGCTGCTGTAAAAAACTGATTTGGCAGAGTAATTATGATCCTGGTGAGGATATTTGATTTCAAGAGATTAATTAGCCAACTGATAACTACACTTGAAGTAGAACCTGATTGTTTTTCAGCTGCAATACTTTGCACTAAGTTCAGCATTCAAATTGTGTGAACATTATAGCTCAAAAAAGAGACAACATTGCTGTATTTGTAATTATCTACAACTGTGCCAAGTCTAAGAGTTGCATATTGACCAGTTAGATAGGCATATCTAATTGGTGAATAAGCATATTGGCCAATTGCTGAGGCTCAGTTGATGCATTGACAACGATGTTCATATTTCATATGTGGTTTGCAACAAATCTTCTAATTTCTCCTTGTTAAAACGAAAATTACAAAAACTTTAACCACAAAAATTCAGGTGTGGAGTGGCCAAACAGTTAACAGCACAGAGAATGGGGTCGGCGAGCAGTTCAAACTCCAGCTGAGAGGGTTTGTGTTCACTTCACCCTAGTGCCCTTGGAAAAAAGCATGAATCCATCTCTTCTCCCTCCAGCTATGGGTAGGGCAGACTAGGCTCTCTAACTATGGTTGACAGCCAGTCTAAGAGATGGACAACTCTGATTCTAAAACCAGCCAGAAGAGGGATGAGCTCTGTCAGGCTAGCTCACCCTTGACACACCTATGAAATCATTTGTTGTGACCCTGCACTGGGTTATGATGTAAAAAAAAAAAAAAAAAAAAAAAAA
>VCCN01003262.1:3636378-3646440 GCA_006491835.1 Architeuthis dux
AAAATGTTGTGCTGATAATTGTAGAAATGTATTTTGGCAAAAGGAATGTCCCAATTGATCAAAATCACCAGCTTAGTTGATGATTGTTGCGAACGTGATAATAAACACAAGGTTATTGATTTATTGCATTTATTCCTTATATCAGCAGTTGTCATTTTTTTCCAGTTGTTTTTATTTGGACAACTATTACATAAGCAATAAAAGTATAGATCTCCATACTTATATACTATGTAAAAGTAATATAACTTTCTACCAAGTGATGCTAAAAAGCATGTTGAAGCAGATATGTTAATAGTAATTTTTAGTAAATTACTTGCAATTAATAAACAAAATTTGTAGTGTCAGTGGATCACACAAAAAAAAAAAAAAAAAAAAAAAAAAAAAAAAAAAATCACAATTCTGAAATAAAAAAAAATTTGACTTCAAAAATTTTTTTTTTTTAGTTTTACAAATTATATTTTTAAAAAGTTTTGCAGAAATATAATACACAGTAAATATGTTTGCATGTGACAAATGATTTGATTCAGAGAATTGAAACTCATGAAAGTTCATTTAGAATCTTTGCATCGATGTTACCTGATGTGAAAAGATGTGGCAGGATCTTCATGAGTGCAAGTTTCAAGAATGTCATGGAAGTTATCTAAAATTGCTAATACTTGTGATCGTCGTAGATTTTCATAATACATAATTTCTTCCAAGTGATGCCTTCCATCAAAATAACAACACAAACTGAAATGAGAAATTGGAAGCGAATTTTAATAATAATAATAATAAAAAGAAATGGTAAAAATCTTAAACAACGACAATATTAATAATAATAATAATAATAATAATAATAAATGCATTTATAAAAAGCGCCCTTTCTCGAGAACCTCCATACTCGTCCACACTGAACAAAAGCGCTCGAAAACCTGTGTAATCATTGCAGTAAAAATAAATGGCCTGCTAAAGAAGAGTATCAATCCATAACTTCATTTGAAAAGAAAAATTCAAGTTGATTTTATCAACAATTGCTTATTTCAAACGAGAGAGCACATACCTGCGCCAACGCCATTGTCACTAAAAACTGAACAATCAGGTTAGAGATTTCAGACTATGCCATGACAAAAGCTTGTAATAAGTATTCATCCCTTGACCCTTGATTCATCCCCTTAGACCGAGTAACTTTGTCATTACTGTGTCATTACACCCAAAAAGTCATAAATTGTTCCATCTTGCAAAAATAAAATAAAAAATTTCTGGATCCACGCAAAAATGTAATGAATTATTCCTTGGCCCGTAGCCCACCCTTCCAGACAAGGTCTCAATTTTGTATAAATATAATACAAATTCATTGAGAACTTTTGGAGACAAACAAACGTGGCTGAATACATAATCTCTGTCCAACTTTGCTGGCCATGGTAATGAACTTTATAACTGAGGAGCATTTTGAATTCTCTTTGGTTTAGAGGACACTTTTCCCAGAGAGACAATTAAAGGATGGGTTTTTTTCCAATTCAAAAGAGGAAGGCACTGATCATTTCCATTTTAGATGTTGGGTCAGAAATTTCCAAGAAACTTTTGAGTTGAGGCAAAAAATTTAAATGTTTATTCAATGCTAAGACCAAAGAAATTAAAAAAGACTTTTGACAATAATTATATGACCCGATTCATAAACTGAAAATCTATACAAAATTGAGACCGTTTTGCTCTATGATTTGAAAATATTTAAAAATGGTGATTCCTCTACTTTATTTGCATTGTTTTAATAACTTGAAAAAAGCTATTAGAATTAAATGCCTCAAGAAAAAAAAAGTAACCTTTTCTAACTTAAAGTTTTAAGCATGTAGTGCTACTGGTATACTTTACATAAAGCTGCCATTGTAATTTTACTATAGGCTACGATTTGTATCTTCTGTATTATAATATGCAACGTCCGTCTCTCACTTCAAAAGTAACATTTTTTTGTGAAGGGAGATAACCATTAAATGCTGAGGCAGAGTAGCCGCCCTTATTTATTTATTTATTCGCAAATGCATAAAAATATGGGTTGATTCTGGTCACAACAGATAGCATTAATTTTGTTTAACTTTGGGCCATTATTTTAAAATATATAACCTGAACGAGGGGAATGCGTAGACATAATAATGTGGAAGAGAGAGTAAACTAACAAGAACTGTCGTCTACAAAGAAATAGTATATTATTACATATATACAGTTTCACATTGAGATTTACACATATACACAATACAGTTTCACATTGAGATTTACATATACACACACACACACAGGTTCACATTGAGATTCTGTATACATATATACACACACACACACACACACTAATACATATACAAACACAGGTCATGAATTATGTGTAATGTAATAAATTATAGTTTCATAATTTGAAGCCTTACCCGGCAAAAAGCTTTAAGTCCTCAATATTGCGAGAAGCTGGAAGCCTCAGGACCGTTTCATATTCCTCAGGTGTCAAGTACTTCAACATGGTGTCTCTGAGGCCTTCACTTAGATTGAGTACATCCAGTGATGTCGAATGAGGAATGCCGAGGTTGACACTCTCATCGCTGTTCACTGGAAAAGACGAGAGAAATTGAAGAAATTAGAACAGGAAATTAGCAGAAACTAAATCATGCTTTTTTTTTATTGATTTTTTTTTGTAGTGCATTGACATCACTTTCTTCCTTGCCAGACAGAGGACACAAAATTGGCTAGGGCCTAAGTAATGATTAATTTAAAATGGCTTCTCGGAAATATCAATGAAATTTGGAGCCCACTTTGACATCTTTTTCTGAGGCTGATAACATTTTCAAAATCTACATATGAAGTTGACCCTGAAAACAAATTTCCAGTGCAGTAGAAGTTCCTGTTGTGGAATGGTTGCTAGTTGAAAATGGGAAAAAAAGATTTGGTCGTCGTCACTTCGAACAAAGTAGTCCTTGTTCTTGGATCCATAGTGACTGAACGAGTACAGATATTGAGCTAAAATTTTACAGGACTTCATTTTAAACCCAAATGAACATGTGAGCAAAGTTAGAGTAAAATCTGAGATGGTCGAGTGGGAAACCACTGGTTCACTTGACAGGGAATAACCCAATAGTGTATCAGTAAAAAAATCAGGTACCCACAGATTTTCCGGCAACTGATGGTCCAGTACCTCTTTTAATCCAGACAAAACTATGAGCGGCTCTCACACTAGTTCACTGAGTGGCTATAGGTGGCATGTGTGTGGAGCCATCTCTTAATTGTTTATTGGTGGCTTTAATCAAAAGTTACTCTCCTTGAATTACTTTTTTTCTTTCACTAGAAATATTTTAAGAGTTAAAAAGATCCGTGGTGGCAGATAGTTTTGGTCCACACACACACACACACACACACACGCACACACACAAAGTATATTTTTGTACAGTATGGCATTTATATAAGTCATTCACGTAGGTACATCAATAAGTCTGTAGCCTAATGAAAAAACAGCATTTAATTTAGATAAATATTTATTTTTCAACATAATCTCCTATGTCAATGCACTTATCATATTTGCCAGAATATAAGATGCATATCTAAATTTAAAAAAAATCTATTTCAATATTACATTGTCCAATGTGCTGGTATGATGACTAGAGGGCCGTCTACCAAAACATGATCAGAAAGCAATGAGGCTTGGATGAACTACAGTCAATAGTAGTCCGCAAAATACCTTTGTGTCTTATAGGCTGGCAAATAAAGTAATTCAGTGGTGAATATTAATATTAATCAAATAAATTGAACATTATACAGTGAAAATTTCAGATCAAAATTCAGCTAATAACTACAACTTAGGCTCCGGACTTATTGAACCATCCTCATATGTAAGGGGACAAAAAGAATTCTGGTTGAAAATGACAATTTGAAAAATAAATGTTTTTGAGGAAATGCAGCCAACCAACCAGAAGCTATATCCGAAGAGCTGTGTGTCCTCTCAAGCATGCAATTTTCATCAATGGTAACATCAGGAACACTCCGTCCGAGTAGGCACTGGGAGAGGGGTGTCGATGACAGAAGAGAATCAGACAGCTTTTTCTTCTTGCTCTTTTGCGTCGGCAGGGCCAGAAATATGTAGGTGTGCAGCTGAATGAGGACTTGATGTTGCAACATCCACACAACTAACTTGCATTTCTGACTCTGGAAGAACAAATAAACAAATCAGTACAAAACACAGAATAGAAAAATGTTACTTGTTCGGAACATCCTCTGGTCAGTCAAAAATTAGACGAGCACAAATTATCATTTAAAATTTGTGTTCTGATGTTGTGACCACAATGTTTCGGCCAATCTGTTTTTCGGCCTTCCCCTGTATTCTATATAAGAAAAGAGGGAAAAAAATCCAATTTCTTCACAACTGTAACAACATCAAGAACACAAAGAAGGAGTTAAATTGTCTGAACAAAATGGAATATTAATATATTTAGTGTCAAAAATAATTCTCAATGAATAACCGTTCTCGACGAGGGAGGAGAAGAAATCCAACTCCAAAGGAAGAAATATTCCTCATGGAAGCGGTCAGGACGAGAAGAAGAAATGAAACTCTCTTACTTTGTCAGTCGATTTGGCGTATGTAACATTTGTTCAAATGGTTCTTCGGACGATTGAACTCCTTGTTATTTGTGTTGTAAACACAATGTTTCGGCCGATCCATTCTTCGGCCTTCTTCAGGTGTAAAATCCGAGTGTGATGGGTTAAACAGAAGTTATGTTTAAAGGGGGGTAGCCCTTATAGCACATGGCCAAGGTATTTCTGTGTCTTTGTCTTGTCGGGTTTAGGTTTGTTGAGTAGTGGAAGCCACATCGGGTTGAAATCTGCACTTGTCTGGCTAATGCATTTAGTCGACATTTTGATGTGAGCTGCCTCTTTGATTTTTCTCTGCTTCCAACATCGTTCTGTCAATAATCTGGTCTTCTTCCCAGAGAGGAAGATGGTCGCTGTTCTCTCTCGTCCTAAGAACCATTTGAATATTAATGACCCATCTCAAAACTATAGAAAATATTGTAACATTTGTTGTTTTGCGAAAGATTCACTTCTCTTCGCGACTTATCTATTGTCTATTAACATGATAGAATGAGTGGATGGTAATGAAAACAACTCTCCGTCCAGGGGCGAATAATGAATGCCTGTTCAAACTTGATCGACAAATACAGTAATGCGATGTTGATGCTAAACTCTTCTCTGCGGCCGGGGTTTAAATACGGTAGAATTCGTACTATCCCGCCTGTCATGCGCAGTGGCTGGGTTCCGGTTCTTTGGGGATCTATAAAAGTCAATAATCATGCAACACTAGTTTCTCCCTGTCACGTGACGGGTTCGAGAATTCACTTTGTCCCGCCTCCCACCTGGCAGGTACAAAACTATTTTTTCCAAAGAATGTTAATTAACGTTTTCGCTACTTTACCTGTTTAGCGGCAAACAACAATATATAATGTTCCCCTTTTTTAAATTACTGCCTTGTCTCGGAGGAATCCCCGTTGTACTATTCTTGGTCTACACACGTCAGCAAAATATTAAAAAAAACCCAAAAAAACCCTTGGTGCTGAAGGTAATAATGACTTTCTCATATAATTCTCACTCATTCTTAACATTGAAACCCAAACAAAACTACAAACATTTGATGTATTGATTTAAACAGGAGATAAAATAGGGGTTCCCAACCTTTTTGTTCCTCTGTACCCCTTGGGCATTCTGACAGGTTCCCATGTACCCATTAAAATTAAAGATAAAAAATTGATAAAATTATATTGATTTTAATAAGCGCTCCATTTAATTGATAATAAAAGTTTTTGGAAATATATGTTCCTTTTCCAGCTTCATAAGACACTCAGTGATAAATTCTGCCGGGTGACACAGCCATTGATCTGTTTAGCCGGGTGACACAGCCATTGATCTGTTTAGCCGGGTGACACAGCCATTGATTTATGTTGTAATAGGGTAGCCTTGAATAAGGTTTATATGCAACTTTGTAATATGAAATAAAAAGAGAGGAGAGCCTGCCTAGTTGGTTGCGTTTATTTGCTGTTTTGTAATCGCGTTGGTACACTGTATAATACACACCATAGTTAGGGGTACATGTACCCTAGGTTGGGAAATCTGGGATAAAATAACCAAATCCTTACAGGATAGGCCAGAAGAGATTTGTTTGTATAAGACTGGACAGACGATTCCTATTGTCAGGTTTCTTTATATTTTAAGCATGAACATTATGGGGTCTGTCCGGAAAGTTTCAGCCAGTTTGAATACATCGAGAACCAGTTGTGTTTCCTTGATGTAATGTCGCAACCAATCAGAGGGGGACCTTACTGCGCATGCGTGAACAGACTTTCTTGTGGTTACTCAGTTGGCAGTGAGACGCCATTGACTGAGCTTCTGAACTGTGTGACTGTCACATTCATCATTGAACCCGACCACAGTGTTGCCAATTTAGAGCGTTTTGCGCTAGATTTAGCACGTTTCTTGTTTTGGCAGTGCAAAAAGTGCTAAATTGGCATTTTTAGCATCTTTTTGGTGGTTTTTGGCCATTTTTGGCAATTAAAAAAAGAATTTGGCGCTTTTTGGCAGTCAAACTAGTGCGACAATATGTTTTGAGTTGGCAACACTGCCTGCCTGTTCTTCATGTCTTGTGCAAGGTTTCTTTTTAGCAAAGCATCACACAACCCCGGCCTGTCAACACGATGCAGCCGATGGCAATCTCAAAAGAAGACCGTTTTGAAAACTGGATACTTTCCGGACAGACCTTGTATATACAGCAAGGAAATAATCAAAGTTCCATTTCTTTGCAACACAAAAGATGTTACCTGTTTCTGAGAAGTGTCAAGAGCATCTCGGTATTCACTCATTCGAATCGGGAGAGAATATTTGGCCAGAACAACTGGTAAAGATTCATTGGGGAAATTTCTTTCAAACGACTGGACCAGATAAATGTTGCTGGAAAAATACAAGGAGAAATCAGTAAATTCACATGCAAATTAGACATATATAAGTGTGGTGTATACTTGCACACATAGACAACCGCTAGAAATGATAGAAAAAATATAGTAAAAGATTTCAAGACATTCAAGATGTTTCATTTTTATAAACTAGGGATAGTTGAAAGATTTTAGCTTGAAGATGCTTCTTATCATGGTCAAATTAGTAAACAGGTTAGTTCTTAACTCTTTCTTCCCTGATAACGCTTCCAGGCGTGATAATAAATTTCACTCATGCCCTGATCAGGTATAGAAGTGTGATCTCATATTTGCATTATTTCCAGGGCAACAAAAAAAAGATTAAAAAAAGCATGTTTAAATTTAAATCATACACAGATTTAAATCATAACAATGCCAATCAATCAATAATAATACCCTTTTCAATGAGTTTTTTCATGATTTTGTTTCACTAGACTTGGAAGTGATATATTGGGAATAATCACTGAAAATTTAGTAAGCGTACATTTAATATTAAAAGAGATAGCAATTTATTTACTGCCCATTGTATTTTTTTGTTCAGCCACAGACTGTTAAATTAGTTTAAGGGCACACAGGCACATTGTTAGAGCAGGCAGTCAGGGAAGTAATCAAACATGGCTGTCAGGGAGAAAAGAGTTAACTTGTCATCTTGTATATTTTTACTTGTTTATCTTTTATGCCGGTATTAACTATTTAAACTAATACAGGTTAAGCACCTCTTATCCAACATGGCGTCACAAGTTGAAAATTCCACACCTGACTTCACTGTAGTATGATTCAAAGACGAGGCCGATTTCCAAGGCATTTAACTCATTCTGACTACAGTAAAAGCTTGGTTATCTTTGTAACTATAGTTTACGTTTCTAAAAACGTAAACTATTTTCACATCACAAACAGTGAAAGATGAAATAAGTCCCAATCAAAACAAATTATTGTCACCACCAGACCTACATGCATTAATCATTGTATTTTTGCTTATTCTCTCATCTGTACAAAGACATTGTTGAAAATGTCAAAAAAGGCTGCAGATATTTCAATAAGTAACAGTGTTAAGAAAAAAGAAAGCGTTTATGCTTATCTCATTATGTATATGAAAATATTTCAAAATCTGTAACACTTCTGGTCCCAGGCATTTTGGATAAGGGTACAATGAAATTTATCCTATGAATTTGTGATAGGAAGGTCATTCCTTGTTGTAAACAGGCTGATACAATATTTTCCCCTTTAAAATGAAATTGAATAAAAAAGATTTGTGGACATTTTTATCCAAATAATATCTCATAATTGACCTTGTCTTACATTTTATCATATTTGAATTTGAGATTAATTAGTTTTGTGCAACAAATGTCTGATTTAGTATTAAACATTGTTGGCTTGAATTGATGCTTATGGATTGGTAAAGTAAGCTTTGGGAAAATCATTCATATCCCATGCCAACCGCACTCAATACATTTACATTCTTATAAAATATGGAATAAAATATCTACTTTGATGGCTGGGGTGCAGGAGTTACATTTTCAAGAAATAGTGAACAACACTGAACCAAAAAAATATAGTTCTGATTTTGTTGAATGATCAATCATTTTGTGAGGAAATTTAAATATGGTTGATTAGAAAGACAGTGAAAGAGAACTTACGTGATGGGATTTGTATGCGGTGATAGTACATACATATTGTTCTCACAAAGGGGAAATATGACCATGGCCTTAGCCCAGTACACAAGATGGCTGACTAAGCGAAAAACCTAAAAAAGAAAAGCTCTTAAATTATTTATTCAAATAGTTTGGGTTTTTTTTTTTCATGCATATGTAAAAGTAAAAATAATTAAATTGAAAATGAAGACACGGATCTCTTACCTGGGATAAACTCAAGTCAGTATCAAGCGAGAGTGTTTTTAAATTTTTAGTAGGATTTATATAATGAATTAGTCGTGACAGTGCTGGGGAGTTGTCAATTGGTAGAGATTTCAACAGTGTCTCACTGTCTACTAAAAGAAGCACACCATGGTAGGGTCTGAAACAAAATAGAAAACAAAATCAAGCCCTTTTAACTCTCCAGTCGACAAGACTCTAGTTTTGATGGAAAGGATACAAATCCCAAATAAAATTATCACAAACATAATTAACATGTCCGCATGTTTAAGCATCTCATGCAAATGGTAACACAGTGAGAGGCATATTATAAAAAAAGATTTTCCATGCCAAAGCTTATTGGATATTTATTATCAGCCATGGAAAGTTATAGGTATTATGTTAGGCTCACACTAAATAAATACAAGGGAGATAAATACCTAGAATTATCTCCCTTGCCGCCATGTAAGTCATGACAGAATTGAGTTTCCGGTCATGCGCCGTGCTAGCGGAAATAAAGAATGCACACATATGGAGAAAAGGACCCAGTCATTATTCTCTGGGTGCGAACCGTGAAAACAATGTTGTCTTCGTTCATCTTCCTTTTTAGTCAGCCACCCATGAGCTGGGAGACACTACAATAGGGTTGGATTTTCATCATTATCTTTTCCTCCAATCATCTTCTGATGCCTTTTGCAAGTCTCTCTCTCTTTAAAATTAAAAAAAAAGTGGAGACAGCATTGCATCCATTTTTATCTTACTTTATTTAACTTGAGCAATTTATTATAATCCATTTTCCAGCTTGCCAGGCCCGTTGAAGCTTCAGAGCCCTGTTAACTGTACATTTTTTGCAATATGTTCCCTACTTTGTCCATCACCTACCTCTCACGATGCTAGATGGGGGGGGCGGTTGTACCTTCCCAATTTAGAATCAGAGTTGTCCATCTGCTAGACTGACTGCCAACCAAGGCCCAGTCAGTCCTATTTACCCATAGCTGGGGGAGAAGAGATGGATTCATGCCTTTCCCAAGGGCATTACATCCATTTTCTGTGCTGTTAGTCCATCCTTACAAGTACCATTAATGCAAAGATCAAGTTTAGTGAGTTCATAATTTGATCATAAGTAAGCCATCTCTAAACACCAAAGTGTCAATCAATGATCTGTTCCTAAGCATGTGTATGATGTTTTCTGATTATTATTCATTTCTTGGATCAAGTTTACATCAGGCACCCTGAAAATTATTGAA
>VCCN01003262.1:3715651-3735520 GCA_006491835.1 Architeuthis dux
ACGGTTTCTATTGAGTGACTAACCAGACCTGTTTGATATTTATTTTTCAGATTGGAGTTATTTCATGCGCTCACTGCAAATGGAAAAGATTTAACGTATTTTGAAACAGAAACTGGTAAGTTAGGTTTTATGTTTTAGGAAATTAGTGTCAGAGATTAAAAGGCTGACTAAAAGTTCTTGTAAAGTATTACATTGCCATTCTTTTTATCTTTTCATTGAAGATCATAAGGAGTTTGGTGAATTAGAACAACTCTCAATGGGGCGTCATATAGCCCACTTGGGGCCCCTGGCACATTTGAAAGGGGGTCAAAGACTGAAATAATAATAATAAATTAGTTTCTATCTTGGTGTTGTATTCCTGTTTGACAGGGGTCTTTGGAACCAGAGAAGAGCTCTTAAAGGAGCCATGACCCCCAAAAAAGGTTAGCATGGTTGTATGATATTAGGTTCACTGATGATTTTTTTTCTTGCTATGAGTAAGAATCTATGTAAGATTTATAGATAACAATGTAAGCATGATTGCCATTCAACTGTCAGTGTAAAAATCTTGTTACTGGGTGTCCCATGTCAATGTATCCAGAAATCATTAAGAATTTTATCTTAAAATAGCCAAAAGGTGGGCATTTTTTTTTTTTTTTTTTTTTTTTTTCAATTTCATTTTCAGCTGTATTTTTTATTTTTAGGTACCTTGATCCTGAATTGGATGTTCGAGATCTCCAAATCGAATCGTATCACTGAATTTCTGGCGTTAGTTGTAAATATAATCCGTTACAATGTGGGCCACTTTGATGATTCATCCATGTCTGGGATTATCAAGTATGTTGTGGCTTTTTTCTTTTCGCATTCTTGTTTTACATGTAAGCATGTTTGGCTCTCTGCAATTATTAGGAAGCCTTTTGTAATAATAGGAGATTGCAATAAATAATTCAATTGTGATAAAAAATTAAATATATGTAATAATAAAAGGAAATTTTAGATTGTAAGACAATAAAAGAAAGACACTGTTGTTATTACTATTAATTTTTTATTAGTATTTTCTTTCATCTTAATTTTTAGTTGTTTTTTATTGTAACCTACTTATGCCGTCAGTTTACGGCAGTTAGTAAAGAGAGCTGATCGGAAATAAAGGATAACCTCTTGGTGAGACTTTAACTCACGACCCTTTTGCTTCAAGGAAGTCTGGTTGTACGTACCAACTGTTCTTACAGACTGAGCTACTGGAACCCTGTGGTTGGCAAACGATCAAATCTAACCTTTTAAACCTACTTTTCATTTCCCCCCTGATCTCTCTCTTGTATTTTTATTGTTGTTACACTATTATTATTATTAGTCGCAGAAAATGCTCATTTTTTTTGTTTTGGTATCTTTTAATTTTTGTTTTAAAGTAAATATTTGTATTCTTAACAAGATTTCTTTTCAGTTTCGTTCATTTATTTCCTACAAATATCTATCATTTGTGAGCAGCACTTAATTGCACCTTTTTTTTTCCCTTTATTTCTAAGATGCACGTGTACCCTGACTGCAACAGTTAAAGATCTGAATGATATTCAGGTATTGATATTTTTCTTTTATTTTGCACTAGCTGTAAAAACCCACTATACAAACAAAACTAATGTGAACCTTAATAATCAAGCACAAACATCACTTTGTGAGTGTGGAAACTGAAATAATTTTCTCAAAACATCCGAAAATGTAAAATCAAGCTAAGCTTGGTAAAAGTACAAATCAAAATCATAAACCCATTTTTGACCCCACTATTAGATTCCACGTGAAAAATTACCTCAATAAACCTCTTTTTAGATGTGCTAGCATCTACAGCGGCAGTTGCTGTCACTGACTGACATAGCGAAATTTGAGTTTTGTGCCTTATTCAGTGTTGCCAATTAAGATGTTGCCGAGTTACTTCCCTTGCTCACTAGATGTTTTTCATCAAAATCTACATGTTTTTGGTTACTGCTAAATGTCAGAAATTACTATATAGATGATAGTTATAAAATAAGTAATATTTTTAATAAATTAAGTAATATTTTAAAACTAATGTTAAAGATTAGTCACATTTGATTTATTAATAATATATGTAATATATTTCCTAGATTTTAGATATGTATCTGGGGTGTGTGAGTTGGTCGGTCCAAATAAATAGTATAAAGACCTTCCCCCGGATGATTCAGAATATATGGTTTTATGGCTCTAACTCTTATAGTTTTTGAGAAAATCCCAGACAACTCGCTTTTATATAATGAGATATACTACCAGCAAAATGTTAACGATTGAGAATTCATTCTTAGTGCTAATTTGTTTCAATAAATTCTGTTTTTTAAAAATTTTTTTATTCTCCCAACTTTCAGCAATGTGTGGAACTTTTAGGCCTGGTTATTCATCTTCAGTGTGTTCCATCTGAATGTCTGACTTATATTGTTACCGTCCTGTGTCGCACTTTGAACATCCGAAATAATGGAAATGCTAGTCGAGAGGTAAGTGCAATTGTTCAAAATGATTATCTAATGCTAAAAAAACTGTAATTTTATCTTTTTTGAGGAGAGCTTGAATGTTAATTGAAACTTTAAAATTTGGTTGACATTTAGTTATTCAATCTTTTTCTTTATCTTTTTTTTTCTCATCTCTTTCTTTTTTCGTATATATATGTCCTCTTAACAACTTTTTGGCCGAAATGTTGCTCAGTGCAGCATCTGTTCAGTTTTGTTTGTATATTTAGGTCTATGGTAATCCCTTGTCTTGGTGTTCTCTGTATCATACAAATTTCACCTTAAGAAGGCTAGAGAGTGAACTTGGCTAAAACATTGAAGGACGGAGGGGGACAACAATAACAAAGATGGGAATCTTAAAAACAAATTATTGATCATTAACAATTCATCTCAAAATCTTAGACTCAATTGGCATTTATTTAATTGGATTTAACCAACTTTGGCACAAACCAGTTATCAGTGATGGCCTCCCTTGCTTGCTGTGACTGTATGGCCCAATTTTTGAGCAGCGACTTCTGTTGCAGTATGTGCAGGTGTAGTCAGTGCCTAGCTCTGTAAATGCTGTCTCTGCTCTCTGATGTCTGCACTCTCTCCACTGTTCCTGCCAGTCATCTCTCTTTCTCTTGCTTGTCTGGATTCCTACCATGATGGCAAGCCTCATCTGCTGTGGTCTGTTTTCAGATCTCTTCAGTTATGGAGCACCTATTAGGGGGGGAAAAAAAACCCACCAGTAATAATCTTCAAGACTAATGCCCTAACCAATATGCAATAATAAGGGTTCTTTTTTTATTGCCATCCTTTTCTCAAGACTAATTTGGTCAGGTTATGTCAGTGTCAATTGCATCTCCATATCTAGTAATGTCTGCCAGCAAAGGTTTTACTGATCAGTGTAGCATGACATTGGCAATTTTCATGGTGTAGTTTGGCATTTAATTACCGACTTTTAGCACATTTGTAACTGGCACATAACTGCTAGAGTCTGCTGGGAGATTGGAATATATTAAAACTCCCGATATTATTGTAAAAAAGAGGAAGTTTTTAATTAATAATTTTATTTTTATTGCATGTTCATATTTTATGGACATTTGGACAAAGAAAAGATTAAGTACCACATTTAAATTTTAAAGCTGGGTATCATCATCTGTGGTTTTACTTTCTATCAAGATTTTTATATTGCAGAAAACATTATAGCTATTCTTTCCTACTTTACAAGCGTTTACCATGTATGTCAGACTATAAGACTAATGCTTCACAGGGGTATTTTGAGTACTACCACTCACTGCATCTCCTTTAAGTTCCATAACTATCCATATCAAGCTTCAGTAGACTGGCCCCCTAGTCATAATATCAGCGCATTGGACGCAGTGTAATGTTCACATTGTTTATTTATTGTTTAAAATTTAAAAAAATAAATCTGTCTTTGATATCTGCATATACAGTAAACCGATCCAATAATACCAAAGATTATTTTCTAAAAATGTCTTCATGTATTCGCTTGCATCTACTTTTTTCTGAATATGGAACAAGCTGTTTGCAAGAAACAGGTCTTAGTTTTGGTTACAGCAATTTGGTTTCCTTTTTTTTCTTTTTTCTTTTTTCTTCTGTCAAAACTTATTAATATTAGTCATCTTTTGGACTTATACATGTTGTGATTTTAACTTGTAAGCTTTCCTCAAAATGACTAAATTTATTATCACAATTTTGTAAATATGATATTTAGTATTTTAATCTTTTATGTTCTGCTTACATTCATTGGTTTCATTTTTGTTATTTTATTTTTAATCTTAATTTTATTTTTTCAGGTTATGAGAAAGTTGCTAAGTACACATCTTGGACATCATGTGGTGCACCTCATGTGTTGTATGTTGGAGGAAAAGTAAGTTTTATATTAAATAGGGACAGAAATTGGCAAACCAATGTTTTCTCTTAAAAATTGTATCCTTTTAAAGAAGACAGAATATTTTTAAAAAAGATCATTTTGCTATATTATTTAACTCTTTCAACACTAACCTATTAAGGTGCTTAATTCCTGAATTAAAATCTCCCAGTAGGCTTCTAAAAGAGATCTACGGGACATATATATATATATATATATAAGTACTGATCATGTTTGATGCTGCTCAATTTGTGATGTAAATTTATGCTAAAGTCCCTTAGTTTGTGATGGCAGCGTTCACTTGTTTGAGATTTTTAAAATATGGACTTTTTAGCGATTCAACAAAAGTTGAGAGAACCTATTCATTGATCACCACTTTTTCCAATTGTTTAATTGATCACCCCCAACACAGCATGCTGCCAAAAGACATTGATCATGTGATGGTTTCTATTGAGCGACTAACCAGACCTGTAGTTTTTTTATTTTAGTTAATATTGTTTGATAAATTTAAAATTAAAGGTTTATTACTTCAAACCATAATCTTCTTTTTCAATCAACAATAATTGTTTTTTCTTTTCTCCCTTTGTCAGAGATCACCCAATTGATGAACAAGTACTTCGTGCAGCTGTCTACTACCTTAGTATGGCATTGTGGGGCGCCAAGAAAGTGACAACATTAAGTCAACCGCCATCTGCAGTGTTGCCTTCCTTCTTACAAGTAAGTCAATTTTATCTAAAGCAAATCCAGTTTTGTCTTTACAAAATCTAGCAGAATTTCAGTTGAATCAACTGCTGAACACAACTATTTCAAATGGTAACTAGCGTTTGACATATCTAACAGGAATAAAATACATGTAAAGGAAGAAGTTTTATTTTAAAAAGTAACATTTATATATACGCAACAAACAAGTGAAAACAAGGAACGCCGGTGACAAACTAATTATTGTCTCTGTTTAATGAAAAATCCGTTAACAGTAACTCTCTGATTAAGAGATAGAAAAGCCATATGCAAAGATATTAACATAAAATTGAAAAAAGCAACCTAAATTAAGCAAATATGTGTGCTGATTTGTTTCACTTTTAAAATATTTTTTTATTGTGGTTATTATATAAAATTATATATTTATGTGAATGTATACGCTTAATTTGACTATAGATAACAAAAGAAAGGTGAAAAGGAGACTGGAGATAGTTAGCCATTTTTAAAATTATTTATGCACTTACACTATTGATGGACGCATTGGGAAGCAGAAAAAAAAACACTATTAGGTCATTGTCAATATGAGGAGTTGGAGACACTATATACCATATTTCCAGCCATATAAGACATACCGTGTCTAAAATGCAGCTATAATTTTGGCAAGAAATATTTACAAAAAAAAAATAAAACCCTAAAATCATTGTAGAAACGAAACTCTGGTAAAATTTGGAGATAAAATTTGCAATAATAGAAGTTCATGATAAAAATGCAAACAAATTATATACAGCAGTTAAAAAAAAAAAAAAAAATTTATATAAGACCAAGACGAAGTGGAAGTTAGAATTCCAAAACACCATTGGGGATGTAAGATGCAGCATACATCTTCTATGACGTAAAATATAGTAATGTTTTTTCTGAATGTTTTGCTTTATTTTTGTAGGTTTTGGAACGAGGAAGCCAACTAGTAGCATTTGAAATCACTCTTAGTGTGGGTCAGTTAGTGAAGAAATATGGACAGGTGTTGACATATGCTGGTTGGGACATGGTCATGGATATCCTCAGTTTACTGCTAAAAAATCCGGAAGTAAGTAAAATTGTATAACATGATTTGTGTACTTCATTACCAAGTGTTAGTGTTTCAAAAAATCTCATTTCCTTAATTAACGCTTACTAAAGATACTGTATTTTTGTTTTTGAGAAGTGTCATTACGTATCATTCCAAGGGTTGTTGGGACTATTGAGCTCCTTCATTGTGTTGATTTTGTTGTTAATGTTTTGGCCAAACCATTCTACAGCCTTCTTCAGGTGTGCAAAAGGAAAGAGAGGAGTCTCTTTTCTATAGAAATAGGTGTGGTTTTCTTTGCTCGGCAGTGAGGGAATTGGAGAGCATCGCTATATAAATATGGAAATGCCTGTGTTACATGGGTTGCTGAAAATGGTATCGTCTATGTGGCTTGCGTTGCTGAGAATTAACCAAACTGGTCAGTATATTAACCACCTATTTCTGTAGAAAAGAAACCTCCGCCGCCAAATTCAAACTTTGTTCACTTTGCACTAATCCCCTTGGGAAAGGCATAAATCCACTTCTCCAGCTATGGTTAAATAGCAGGACAGTTGGAGCCTGTAAGGCAGTCTGTCTTGAGCATCAGGCTAGCTATACAATAGCTATAGAGACAATGGTTGGGTCTCTGTGGATCGTTTGAGAAATGGAGACAAAAATCATTGCCTTCTGTGTCTAGCGACACAGGAACAACCTAGTCTGAGTAAATTATTTTGTTGCTTTTAATTGAAGCCAGAATTTTCTCTAGACAGAAATTTTCCTTAGGCTTTTCCTTAATGGGGTATTAGTTTTCTTGGCACCAAATATTTTTCATAACAGAAATCAAAATCTTTCTTTAACAATTTTATTATCATTCTTATCCATCTTTACAGAGAATTATGTAAACAAATACTGTAATGAAGTGGCATAGCAAGGGTTCTCTGCGCCCAGGGGCAGTAGCGTTATATCCTAGGGGAGGGCATAATTATTAATTAGCTGGCATTATTGGTCAGGGGAAATCTTGCGCCCCTTCACACCTGCACTTGAGGTCGACTGCCCCCTCTCGCCATGCCGGTGGTGATAGGAATCAGAACTGTCATTGTTCCATAACCATATCCAGTGTTGCCAACTCAAAAAATATTTTCGCGCTAGTTTAATTAAAATAGCCAGAAAATGGCCAAATACGGCAAAAAAGGTTTTAGGTGAAAACACGCTAATTTAGCGTTTTTTGCACTGCCAACAAGAAACGCGCTAAATCAGCAACACTGACCATATCCTTTGAAACTCCTTCTTCCTTTTCAGTTATACACAGAGTTTTGCAGTTTATCCTGTGTATCTTTTTCAGTGGTCGCCTCCCAACCAGGTGTCGATGGAAGAACATTTACACAGCACCTTGACCGACATTGAAACACTCAATCAACATGGGCTGTTCAGTGGATCCATGACTAAACTGTTTCAAATAATTGAATCCTGTGCTGTCAAGAGACCTGTAAGTTTAGACTTGCTGCTTTATTATTTGGGTGTTCTTCTTTATCTGTATAATGCTCATTGCGTTCCTCCATTTTGCCAATCCCTGCATTCGTTTCATCTTTTGTGTTAATTCCTCAGGCTGCTATTCATTACTATCAAAATCGCTGCTATTCATTACTATCAAAATCGCTGCTATTCATTACTATCAAACTGCAGAAATACTTTTTAATGCTATTAAGGAGTACAGTGTTGAAGGATCCACAATCTATTCAAATTGTTGGCGATATTACTCCACCGAGGAGTTGAATGCAGCAGGTTTTCATCACATCACGTTGAACCATCGATATAATTTTGCTGACTCCCCCCAAAACAGGAGTTAACATGCAGAACAGATGTGGGGATCTGTAAAATAGAGAAACAAGGTGCAAGGAATGGCATACAGATAACAAAGAAATATCTTATTTTGTCTTATTTTTTTTAAAACCTTGGGGGGTGTGTGTGTGTGTGTGTGTGTGTGTAGTTCAATATTGTCAGTTTGTAGTCATGTGATGAAATAGTTATTTTCTGATATTTTTCAATTTGCATTGGTACATTAAATGTAGGAGTAAATACAAGACAACAATTGGTGGAATTCTTAAGCATGAACTACAAATTCAGACCGCCACTGGTGTTAAAAAAAATTTCTTCTTGGCAAGAGAAGCAAATGCATGGAACAGATTAAATGAAGAGACGGTCACATCCAAGAATATCAATATTTTCCAAAATAATCTTAGTTCTGATATTGGTAATATCAAATTTAACTACCAATTTTCTTATTAGTTTAATCCCGACCCAACTAGACTGAAGCTGGCTTAATGACACCATTAAGTGCTGTAAAAAAAACAACCTGTTTCAAGTACATTCGAGTACAAAACATGTACTTGATAAGGTGAGATTTAGTCTATGTTAAGCAATTGGGATCTGGGTCATTACTTTTAATTAAAAGCATTTGTTTGCATATTTCATATCTATCGAAAATATCAATTTATCATATAATTTTCAAGAAATTTACAATGGTATGAATAACTTCGCTTGGTTTAACATTGCTTTGGTGATCATAATTAGCTTTTGATATCGGGTTTGTTTTTGAGATTATCACATGAAGTATTTTCATTGCACATATTTTGTTATTTAACTGGTTTTCTCATTAATAATGACTAGTTAATCCAGGTGAAAAAAAAAATTCACTGATATACAGCCCCCACCCCCCACTCTCCGAAAGTAGAGCGTTCCTTTAAAAGCCTTTCGTAAACTGAAATGGTGTAAAGTGAGTAAGCAAGTACCATTAATTTATGAGGAAAATATTTGAGTGTCCCCAGACACCAAAAAGAACAAGAAAAGACTTTGTGTGTGTGTGTGAGAGTGTGAGAGAGAGAGATATATACATTTTAGTTGTATTTGTATAAGAAATACTTAAATGTTTTCAATTTGCTTTCCAGGTATCCTCTGTGGTATCATTAATTTCTTATAGAGCTGAAAGTCTGAACCCGGAAGAAGATAATTGGGTCAACAATTTGCACCAACTTCTAGAAAGATACTTCAGGTATTTTTGTTCTTCTAATCACAATTGTTTCAACATTTTGAGATTTTCCAACTTTTAAGAAAAATAAATTTCATATCTGGACGGAAACAATGCAGAGAAATTAATCCAGACGTAGGGGTTCTCCCCCTGAGTTCCATTTCCTTTGTCATTCGTTAGTGCAATTTATAAGCTATGAAACTTCTAGGAGGTGCTAGTGGCGTAGCGGTTAACATACAATGGAATTGGCGAGCCAAACTCGAGCTGAGGCTGTTTATGTTCATTTCGCACTAATGCCCTTGGCAAAGGCATGAATCCACCTCTTCTACCTCGAGTTAGGGGTAAAATAGCAGGGCAGACTGGGCTCTAGCCTTAGGAGGCAACCAGTCTAGGAGAATGACAACTATGAATTCAAAACTAGGTGCTGGAGTCCCTAAGGCAGTCCAACAATGTCTTCTTTCTGGCATCTCCTGCAACGACCCTGGTGTTAAACTCTTACCTTGGACAACATGGGTAATCACCCGTCTTCCCTATACCCCTGCCTATGTCTGCGCAACGGCGAGACTAAAAGCAGGACTTTCCTGGTGTGGATCCATAGTTTTGTGAGACTGACAGATGCCACAACCACCAGAGCTTATAAATTGTGCTTAGGTATTGTATTAAGATAAACAAAGGAAGGAGTATATAATTTACTGAAGAATGGTGATTGAACTTGTGGAAGCCTCTATCAAAATATTAGCCTGTTGTCTCCAGTCATTTACTGATGGATATTGATTGAGCTCCTGAATAATTAAGATATCTTCTTGGAGTTTGGAGTGGTTGATTTTTACTTATCTGGTTAGAAACCATCAACCAGAACAGTCACCAAAACTGTCAACATAGGTTTCTTCAATTTTCAAGATGGTATGGTATGGTTGGCTGGCTGGTTATGTATGTATGTGTGTATGTATCATGCATACATGTTGCACCAATAGAGCTGGAGGTCTGAAAATTTAAACATTTACTCTATATATGTCTAGAAAAAACTGTTTTTTCTTTACCCCACTAAAAACCTATTATTGGGGGAATAATAGGTTTTTAGTGGGGTAATTTATGCTAAATTGGTCCCTTAGTTTGTGTCTGGCAGCATTCATGCTTGTTTTTTGAAAATTTGGATTTTTAAGCGAGGGAAGTAACTTATTCATTGATCATCCCCCTTTTTCCAATTTTTTAATTTGGACTTCTCTTCACCACATTCAAAGACATTAGTTGCATGACAGTTTCTATTGAGTGACTAACCAGACCTGTATTTCTTTCATTCTAAAGTACAGTTTGGCACTCGGCAGGCATAAATGAAATATATTGGCTTGTCTATTAATAAACAGAAGTCAACTACACTGGCTACTTTTCTACTGAGAAGCCCGATTTTGTTGTGCAAATTTTGACCAATGATAGAATGGGAAAAGGACATTAATGAATTTACAGTTATTTGAGAAGTACAGGATTAATGCAGGTAATGCATCCTTAAGAAGTCCTGCCCTAATCACAACCGCGATAATCAAGCTTAAAAACTATGGGAAATCAATGTAAATTCTGAACTTCAGATTTTTTTTTTTTTTTTTAGAAATTAAAAATAATTTAAACATTCTTTTAAACACATAATAACAAAGGATAATACAAATGTTTCAGGATTATAAGTTTATTGAATGGAAAGGAGCATTTTATTTTTTAATAAAAAAATTTACTGAGGGTAGTTTGATAAGTTTTCTTTCATCCTTTTTTTTATGCATCTTGCTGTATGGGCGTGCAGCTGTTTTCACATTGTGGTAAATTTGGCTGCCACAATCCAAGCCTGGGTTGGCTTTAAGACCTTGCAGTTTCAAAGTTTTGACTGTTAATAAAATCTTGTTGAATTCCTTTTGAGTGATTTCTTTCATAGGGGTGAGAATCTGTTCATTTGACACATCATCCGTAGCTTCATAACCTTTAATTACCACGCTAATCAGAACTGTGCTGACTGGGGGTTTCCTGTATTTCTTTTCCAGATTATGAATTTTTATTTTTATTTATTTTTTATAACTTCACTATTAATCTAGGATTGATCCCAAGTATTTTGACAAAAACCTAGGTCATCGGGTACAGACATTGGCATAAGACCCTAGAAGGAGGGGGGCGGGGAAATGGTAGTCTATTTTTATGACTTTGCTGATTGATTCAGTGGCACTTGTTTTTCAAATGTTATCAACATTAAAGGCTAATGTAAAATAATGACACTAGTTATCTAATATAACCCCTGTAATCTATAGAACGGCGATGTGGAGTAGTTGAACCGTTAGCGGCACAGAGAATGGAATTGGGGAGCCAGAATTCGAACTCTGGCTGAGACGGTTTGTGTTCATTTTGCACTAATGTCCTTGGGAAAGGCATGAATACATCCCCCCCAGTTATGGATAAATAGTCAGGCAGATTAGGCTCTTTTGCTATGGATGGAGACAGTTTAGGAGACAGACAACTCTGATTCCAAACCAGCCTGAAGAGAGATGTGCTCTGTCAGGCTATCTCACCCTTGACACATCCATGGTGAAAACCATCTGTGGTGCCCCAACCGACCCTGCACTGGGTTAACCCTTTATGGGGCAAGGGACTATATATGATCAGCTGATCACAAAGACAACATAATCCGCACCAATGTGGTTTGCAAGCTTTGCAAAGTACACTTGTGCTTGAACAAAGACAGAAACTGTTTTGAGGCATACCACGCCCCATTAAATTAGCCTGATTTTGGCCCGCACAATTCAATTTTACAATCAACCCGGCAGTGTTATTTTTTTTGTCAATATCAATTCTTTGTATCTATTCATTATATTGAATGTTATTCTTTAATTCTATGTTTTATTTAACTTTTTACTTGAATTTAAAATTTTTTAAATATTTTTAATTTTCCATTTTTGGTCACTTTTTGGTCGAGGCACCATATATGATCACTTCATCAGAGGGGGGTTTTGCCCCCATAAACAAAAAAAAATTCAGAAAACTTGCAACTGAAAATATCTTGTAATTAGGTCTAGTTTAACATACAAAAAAGTTGTTTGGGTATCTAAAATATTTTTATGGGTGCCCTGTTAAGGGATAGGCAAAGGTAAGGTAAAATCTTGAGGAACATCTGGAAAATATCAAGTTTTGTGTATCTTTTTCTGCTTCTTTTTGTGTTTATAATGTTTTAAAATGCCTTTTAATTTTTCTTTGAACTGTATTATATTTTTTATTTATGCAGACAAGAAATTCGAACTGAAATTCGTATCAAGGCTCTTGATGTGCTCTCCATGATTTTATCAGTCAATAGAAATCTTTTTGAGGTTAGTATTGATTTTATTAATGTGATTATCGTTTTGTGAAAGAATAACTTGGGAAATGTATGCATTACATTATCTGAAGTTTTAAGATGAAGCAGTTTCATTATTCGACACATTATTTAAACTAGTATCTTTATCTTTGTTGTCTTTATCACAATTAGATCGATATATTCTTTGGCTTTCCTCAGGTGCATATTGCATCTGATGATCAATGGAAGTCTCTATTTTAAGTATATATTAAGCCTTGGTCCAGAAAACTGGAAGATCCTGAAATCTGGTTCACCTCTGGTCCAAACTTGTAATCATGATTCAGAATATTGACTGGATTTTATTAGATTTCTGCTAAATATCATTAAGCAAGCAAAAAGAATCACTAAAAGACTTTGCATACAAAATGTACACACATGGTAGTTTATTTGTGTTTTATATGCTATATTTCACATGCTTGGAGCTCATTTTTATGAAAATATTATATACAGTTGACACTGCTTATTGTGATCACTTTGGGACAAGGTCTTTTAGATAACATTAACTGGCCGATAACATTGAGCAAAGAATATAAAAAGGTGAACAATTTACATTCATTGTTATCCAATTTACATTCATTGTTATCCAATTTACATTCATTGTTATCCAATTTACATTCATTGTTATAAACAACTTTATGAAATTTATAATTCATTTTAAATAAATTTTTTAATTCATTTTAAATAGTGTTCGGAACCAACTGATTTTGATAACAATAACTGTTTGATATTATTTGTGATTATGCTAAATGGCTTCCTCTGTAATTAATCTGTTTCCTTTTTTAATTGATTTAAGTCTTTTATTTTTAATCTGATTGCAGGAACAACTTGTTGAAACAGTTGTAATATCGTTCCTCAAGCATTTAGAAAATGATCCTGATCCTGCTGTGCGTAAAGCTGGAGCTGAACTGTTGTTGATCATAATACCTCACAGTCGACACTACAAATACCTTCTTGATGTGATTGAAAGGGTAAATCCGACACTTTCAAAAGAAATATTCACTAAAGTCAATATTACCATTTCTTTCATTTCCACACACAATGAGTATAAAATATACATAATGTTATTTTCTATAGTTTTGAGAAGGGTCATTAATATTGAAATGGTTCTTCGGATGATTGAACTCCTTCTTATTATTTGTGTTGTAAACACGTTTTTGCCGATCCATTCTTCGGCCTTCTTCAGGTATAAAATCCGAGTTTGATGGGTTAAACAGAAATTACCCCCCTTTAAACATAATTTCTGTTTAACCCATCACACTCGGATTTTACACCTGAAGAAGGCCGAAGAATGGATCGGCCGAAATGTTGTGTTTACAACACAAATAATAAGGAGTTCAATCGTCCAAAGAACTATTTCAATACTTAATGTTGTTAATTTAATTCAAACATAACAAAATATGCAACTACCATGATAGCCGTTAAAAATGAAGAGATTATTTGTTATATATGGATAAATAATGGATTGGTGCAACACACACTTCTGACCCCCAATTCGGTACTACGTACTGTATGTAAACAAAAGCGAAGGCGCGGAAGTGAGTAAAGCTGCTATCATCAGCAGTCATTTGACCTGTGCCTGCTTTGTCGGTTGCTAACTTGTAACTTAATTTCACTCAATATTCAAGCAGCATAAAATTGGCCTAATGGATACGTTGCTTGCTTACCTCCAAGCCAGACGTTTGCATCATGGCGGGATTTTGTCAATTTTGTGTGTTTGCTTTAGTGTGACAGAAACCAACAAAAAAGAAAAGGAGAACGTCTTTTATATAAGATTCTTTTTTTTTTAATGTAAATTTGGTTGAATCTGAAAGATTGGAAAGTCAGTTGTCGCATTTGGTGTTGCATCAGCTGCCAACAAACTATTTACATTTATTCCTCTTCCATTTATTGCTGGGCTAAATTGACTACCCTTTCAAATTACCAGTGGGTTGTAAGACCCCCCCCCCCCCTCTCCTAATAATGGCTGGAATACTTTATTTGATGTTCCTTTTTTGGCAATTTATCTCGAGTACTTTCAACTTTACATGTTCCTGGGTTCTAAACAAAATGCTATCTTCCGCAAATTTATTGATATCAATACACTCATTACCACCTCAATTAGTCTTTTTTACTACTATTTGCCAGTGGCTAAAGATTGGCCTTCCCGACTACTATTTAGTCAGGAAGGAGCGCACTCCCCCTGCTTGGGCAAAGCACTATCAATATAAAATATATAGATAAAAAAAATGAAATAATCACAATAGACAATCCAATTTTAGTGCTAAAAAGCTACAACTCAAATGTAAATGAAAAATACCAGATCACATATAGCTTTCTTGTTTTTGATGTTTGAAATTGTCTTCTTTTTCACATTTTATTTGTAAAAAATAATATTTTTTTTTCATTCAACTCCTGGGGTTGGGGTGGGGGGCAAATGAGAAAAAATTATTTTATTCCATTTGGACCCAACTCCTTGCTTGTAATTCTGGATCCGCCCCCGCTTGCTTGTTATGAAATTGTGTCAGGTTGAGGTTTGTTTTTAAGACAATTCTGAATGTAACTTTTTTGTTGCAAATCATTTTCTTTTACTGTAATGCTTCATGGCAAAGAAATGAAATGAGCATGTTGTTTTCTATTTGTAGGTTGTCACGAAGCCTGTGCAGTTATGGTTGCAATCAATTGAGGGCCAGAATGTAAAGCAGCATCTGAATGATCCATTAGTGGGAGACACAAGAGAACTAGTCAAAAAGTTAGTGGAAACATTCAAGGTAAATATGGCTATTTACTTACAAAATAGTTTTTATCCCCATACATCTATTAAGGATAGAAGAACCATGCTATTCAGTGATAAAGCCAAACCTTGATAAAGTTAGAATATACTTGTTACACCCAATACTTAGCCACAAATAACTTGTCTCTTCTTTTTTTTTTTTTTTTTTTTTTTTTTTTTTTTTTTCCTTTTTTTCCTTTTTTCTTTTCTTCATTTTTTTTTCTTTTTTCTTTTTTTTTCCTTTTGCTATTTAAAACTAAATTTAATTTAATGTTTAGATTTTAAGTTTAAAAATGTGAAATATTTAAGTTGCAAAAATGTCCTGTCGATTTTCTTGGATCTTACCGATCACAGTAATGTTTTTGTGAATATAAAAGCTTGCATATTTTTAATATAAAATTGTTTAAAAAGTATTTTTTTTTTCCCCCCTTTCTTTCTTTCAGACTAAAATCTACAGTCCTCCTGGTAACTGTGCTCTGTGTATTTATAATTTATTGGTCAAATATGCCCGCTTTCAGTATTCTCATCCTCTTTTAATTACCACTGGTGGAGAAATTCGATGGAAGGTAAACATACCTTTTATAATCAAATAAAATGTTGCTTTATTCACAATCTGTTGAATAATATTCATATATTTATAACCATATGTGTTTTTCTTAGTCGAAGGAAAGGATACTTTAAAGAAATTGAAATACAATTATTTATTAGATTTTTTATTTTGTTACAGTTCGATTTTAATTTCAGCAAAAAATCAAGGAAATAATCTTTGCAATTATCCTTAATTAATCTTTATTAGATGAAGTATTGTAAACTATTATTTTTGACTGCTTTTTATGACGATTTAACTCTGGTCGTTGAACTATGGCAGTGAGTAAACAGCATAAATAACAATGGATAATTGCTTTACTGATACTACTAGTACAAAAACCAAAACAAACATGGTACTGGAGAGATCGGCAGTGGAGAGTAGGTTTAAGGGTTAGATTTGATCTTCTGGCAAGCTGTAGAGTTCTCGTAGCTCAGACGGTAAGAGCAGCTGAATGTTTACCAGGCTTCACTAGGTGAATGGGATGGGAGTTCGAAACTCCCCGGGGGCTTATTCTTTATTTCTGATCCTCACTGTTTACTCACTGCAGTAGGTTGATTGCCTGATTTAAGTTGTGATAAAAAGCAATGAAAAAAAATATAAAGGAAAATAGTCAAAAATGAAAAATCTTATTTTGAAAATTTTCAATATTGCCAGGGATTTGGGTCATCAGATCAGCTTTGTTTCAAGATGTTTTTGCACATCTTTTAAATTGTATACTAAATTGTATACTAAATTGTATTGGTGCACAAGGAAAGCTATTTTCCTCCAACAAATTTTTCTATGAAACCTGCATTGTTGACTTTAATTTTAGAAAACTTCTAATTGCATTTGTTTGAATGTTTTAAAGGAACAATTACCATTGATTCTGTTGCCTTTATTTCAGATCATTGAATGTCTTCTGTTGCTGCGTTCCAACAGCAAGTACCAAGTGGGTGTGGCCACTGATCTAAATCCACGAAAAATCCCTTATAGCCCGTATCTATTTTGTAAAATTTGGTGAGATTTGAATTTTATTTTTATCTTTATCTGTTTATTATTATTATACTAGTTAAGCCCTGTGAACAAAATATTTTCCTCAAAATTGACAAATTTCTGGATTGTTTAAGGGTCTGATAGATTGAAAGCACATAAAATAAAAATACAACCCCCCCTCCCCCCGGTGTTTCCATTTTCCATGCTTTTAACCACTGTGCCATTGGTACTTCAACTGATTTAGAAATAAATAAATCTTTAAATAGAATTTTACAAATTAAAAAGTAGTTTTGACCCTAAGTTAACCTTTAGGGAACTCTGAGGTCAGTGCCACTTATTCTATGTTAAGTCTGGGGTCAAGTTACCCTTATAGACAAATTTTTAGACCCCAGGGTGCAACCGTTTGGGTAGCTATAAGACTTATGAACGCACAAATGTTCCGTCTTTTTAGTAATAAAATGCAAAAAGTCATTTGATTTTAGATGAACAGAACATAAAATAGTGTATAACACAGAGTAGGATTAAAAAAACCCTCACATGAGTGCATACCTTGCACCCCGTCCCCACAATATATCCTATTTCAGATACTTAGTTTTTGTTCCAGATACAAAACTGACTAGGCTTTCACTCTCTAATGATGTCTTGTTTGAATAAACTTTACTTTTTATCTTATTTTTTTATGACTCAAAAATTGTCATAAGTCTGTGGGGTAAGGGGCGGGGTCAGACATTGAGGTACTAATCATCTACAATGGTCTGTTATTAATTTTTCACAACATTTAAGCCAATGCTAGAAATTTAAAATTTCAATCAGTTGAAAAATACCTTTTGTTTGTTTACAGTCCTCCTGATCAGGGTAATAGAACACCCCCTGGGACACCAACCTCTCAGTCGCCAGTATTGTCAACCCAGAATTCAATAGCTATCATTGACTTCTCGCAAGCTCTACTTCTTTTTAACGATTGCTTGCAGCATGTGAGTATTATTTGTAATTATCATTAATTGTGGGTTGAGCTTGAAGAAAAAAAAATTGATTTGCTGACTACAAAAAAAGTTGTTTTTTTTTTTCTCCCGCTATTTAAAATCTGCAGAAAAATTCTAGTCTATACTTTCGAGAAGGGTCATTAAAATTCAAATTTCGGGCGATTGAACACCTTCTTGTTGTATGTGTTATTAACATGACGTTTCGGACGATCTATTCTGTGGCTTTGTTTAAGTAAATTCAGATAGTACACCTGAATAAGGCAATCGGCCGAAATGTTGTGTTAACACAAATGAGGAGTTTTAATCATCCGAAAAACACTTTGAATGCATAAAAATTCATTAAATTTAATTACATCAATGTGGAATGATGTTTTACTTCAGACCTAAAGTGAATTTTTAGCCAAAAGTTTTCTATGTAATTTATTATTAGTTTTAAGTCAGTTTAAAAAAATCTTTTTATTGAAAAATGAAATATCTTGAAAATGCCATATTTTTTAATTTTTTTTTATCCCGTAACCCATGCAGGGTCGTTGGGGCATCACAGTTGATTTCATCATGAATGTGTCAAGGGTTGCCAACCATAGCAAGAGAGTCCAGTCTTCCCTGCTATTTATCTATAGCTGAAAGGAAAAGAGATGGATTCATATCTTTCCAAGGGCCTTAGTGTAAAGTGAACACAAACTGTTGATTCCATTCTCTGTGCCATTAACCATTTGGCCACTTTGCACCTCTTGCCATATAAAACACTTGAATTTTTTTTTTAATGATGTAAAAGCACAATTGTATACTAATATTCTCAAAACCTTTTTTCTTTTTATAGGAAAAAGATTGGAGTGTGTGGAAGTGTTTTTTGAATCTTTTTCCCAAGTTACTGCGGAATAAAACCTTAGTATTGTCTGAAAGAGGACAGCTAATGGATTTGCTATGCCGTAGTCTTTGCAATTTGGTAATTATTTTTTAACAATTATGTCATCTTTCATATATAAAATAGAATCTTTATCTTCAGAAAATATAATGATTGCATTATTGATAAGAAAATCATTCATTTCTCATCTTGCAACAAACAATCTAGTTGTAGATATATATTTTTCCATTTAAGCTTTTTAATGTTGTTTGACAAATTCCATCATTTACTGAATTTACTGGCTTGTATTAAAAAATATTTTTAACAGCAAATATTAAATTTGATTTCATGACTAAAAATAAAAAATAAAAAGTTAAAACTAAAGGTAAATTGGGATTTTATTTATTTATTTATTTTTTTTTTCCATTTTGTTTGGTACTGTAGATTTGATCAAATCTTTGCAGACAAATTCAATGCCAATCTTATACACTGATTTGCTTAGACTAGTTTACCATGCTGATCTTGAAAGGTTACTTTACAAGCCAGGAAAAATATCCTGACTGAGTATATTTTAGTGCCAGTTATTGGATTTAAATATAATAATAAACAATTTTGACTTTTTTTGAATATAAGCTCTAATGAACTTTATTTTGTGAACTAATGTTAATTGATATAAGCAGATGGCACATGATTCTTTTTCTTGTCAAATTTCAGATCACTAATCGTAATCTGGGTTTACCCAGGAAATTATTAAACCGCCCGTCCACGTTCACAACATCCGATTTTCATATGGAAGTATTTCCTGTCCTCAGTGCCATTGTAACCTACCAAAGTGATTTACAAAGATCTCAACAGGTAAGAATAACCTTTTGCTCAAATTACTGAAAGCACGTTCTTTTTAACTGAAAATTACAGAGACCAATCTAAAATTGTTGGATTTTATCATTTTAAAATTGAAACTAATTTAAATCTGAGGACTCCAGATTTAAATTAAAAACAAAGGAAGTTAGTCTATCTAATCCAGTAATTTCACCCCCTTCACCCATCTTGTAAGCAAGTGCAGGGTCGTTGGGGTACCACAAAGGATTTCAACATGGGTAAGATAGCCTGAGAGCCCATCCCTCTTCAGGCTGCTTTTGGAATCAGAGTTGTCTGTCTTCTAGACTTGTTGCCAGCAATGGTTCGAGAGCCCAGTCTGCCTTACTATTTACCCATAGCTGGGGGGAGAAGAGATGGATTCATG
>VCCN01003262.1:3741340-3751641 GCA_006491835.1 Architeuthis dux
TTCCCCCCTCCAAAATAAGTTTTTAGTGGGGTGTGGGTCAATTTACAATTTTTCGAAAATTCAGTTTTAGTGATCACAGCCCAACAAAAGTCAAAAGAAGTAACTTAGTCATTGATCACCCCCTTTTTCCAATTTTTTAATTGATTGACCCCTAACCGGCATGCTGCCAAAAACCACCTTTCCACTTACATCTCACCTGTTGTGCATGAAATTGTTATCGTTATTAATCACTGCTACCTACAACAGACCAGTTTAAACACTGTTGCTGGGTTTAGGTTACTCATGTGTTTTGACATTTATATGTATCTACTGCAAAAAGGTCCAATTCATAAAATGTCCTAAAGGACATTTGGTCCAATGTCAAAAGGTCCAATTCATACACATACCACATACTGACATGTCCATGTCCACAAATATGTCACATATATACACTCTACATGCAGATACCTGACACTCACATACTACATACACATATGCACACAGGTAGACACCTTCCATATATGCATACACATGCACTACATGTAGACACATGACATGTACAAACATGGACACACACACGCATACCACATATGGATGTACATTTCATCCAATGCAAAAGGTCCAATTTATACACACATGCTACATGCACACAAGTACACACCTGCCATATATGCACACACAAACATATACACCACAAATACATGCAATATACACATACATATACATGGAAACACACATTACATGCAGACACATACCCCATATGCTCACACATACAACATCCATATACATGCCACATATACACATATGCCACATACACACACTACATTCAGACAGATGTTGTATGTCATATGTTTGTCTGGCGTGTATGTGGTATGTGTCTGCATGTATATATGATGTGGCATGTGATATGTTTGTGGCATTTATTTATATGTGCGCATATGTGGTGTGTGTATGCTTTGTAACAATTAAATATGTGTATATTTGTATGTTTGTGGCACATGTGTTTGTATATGTGTCATGTGCTTTTTGTCATGCGTGTATTGGTATATATAGTCTGTTTGTGGCATGTGTGTGCATATGTGCATTTTTAATGTGTGTTGCATGTGTATTTGTGTGCATATGGCATGTGTACATGATTGCATATGATGTGAATGTGTGTATGTTTGTGCATATGTGGCATGTGTGTGCAAGTATAAATGTGAATATGTGCATATACAGTGTGTGTGTATGCGTGTGTGTATGCACTTGTACATGTGAGAATGTAGCGTATCTGTATAAATTGGACCTCTTTGCATTGGTCCAAATGTCCTTTTGGACCTTTTGCATTTGGACCATTTACAATGGACATTATGTGCTTGTAACTTTTGACTTACCACCATCTATGTATCAGGACTTCAGCCAGCCCTAACCGTTCATAGTAGAAACTTGAAATCTTGTGCACACACTCCCCTCAAGGAGTACGGAAAAAAAAAGTTTTTTTGTTTTTTGATAATTCCATTGCAAAATTAGTTTTTAGTGGGGGGGTTCAATTTACAATGTATGTTTATGCTGACTTGGTCCCTTAGTTTGTGTCCGACAGCGTTCACGCTTGTTTTTGGAAAATTTGGACTTTTTAGTGATCACAGCCCAACAAAAGGCAAGAGAAGTAACTGATTCATTGATCACCTCTTTTTCCAATTTTTTAATTGATCACCCCCATGCTGCCAAAAGACGTTGGTCACCTGGAGGGTGAGAAAACACACCTTTTCACATATATCTCATCTGTTGTCCACGTAATTGTTATTGTTGTTGCTGCTATTAATCACTGCTACCCTCAATAGACCGGTTTAAACACTGTTGCATGGTTTAGGTTATTCATGTGTTCTGACATTTATATATATATTAATCTATCTATCTATGTATCCAGACTTTGCCCAGCCCTAACTGTTCATTGTAGAAACTTGAAATTTTGCACACGCACTTCTCTCAATGAGTAGAGAAAAACGTATTTTGTTTTTTGAAAATTCCCCTCCAAAATGAGCTTTTGATGGGGTGGGGGTTCAATTTACAATGTAAATGCTTCCTAAAGACGTTTGTCATGTGATGGTTTCTATTTAGTGACTAACTAGACCTGGGTTTGTCCCCCTCCCCCTTTAATCATGAAATTATGGTTCAAACTGTACAAGTAGTAACTTAATTTTATCACCCCCACTGCTTAATTTACGAAGTAAAAAGATGCAATACATGGGTTGCAGTGATTCATAATTTCCCTTGGAATGCTATTTATTTATTTTGCCTCTTTTTAGTTTTTCGCCCATCTGTTGGCTAGTAGCTTCGTTGTTTTATTTTTTCTTTCTTTTTATCCACGCTTTCAGCTAATATATTATTTGGTTTTTAATTGTGGTAATAGGGAACAAAGAAATAACTTAAGATGAGACTTTTAATTTGTACCCTATACAACAGGAGCTTGATAGGTCATGTAGCAATGCCACATACCATGTTGGCTATCAAAGTTGCTGAAAAACACTTGTTCCTATTTGTACTTCTATTGCTTTTCTTCCTATTTACTTCATGTATACTATTTTTGATTACCTACTAGTTATTCTCATTATTCTACTCATTTTTGACTAGTATGTGTGTTTTTTTTTTTTTTTTTTTTTTTTGTTTTTTTTTAATCACTACAATTTTGGCGGATATACTCTTCAGCCTTCAAGTTAAATAGTGAATAGTGGGAATAAGAACAGTTGTGATTCAAAAAATTTAAATAAATAAAGATAAGTGTGGCAGACACGGGAGGAGAAAAGAAAGTTAGATAGTTTAATGAGTGTTGGAAGGAAAGTTAGTTTAGAGCATGGAAATGGGCTGATGGCTGCCACTGATACTATGTGTAACACACAAAGCTCTTACTATGTATATGATTTTAAAACCTTTTTGAGCCTTTATGTAATGTATGTTTGCTTTGATTGCAGAGTTTGAGCCGATATGTCCAGCAAGAGTTTGAAGAGAATGCCAAGCAGAGGTTAAAAAGCCATGACACAAGCCCAAGTCCTGGTAGTAGTAGCAGTGCTACACGGGCACGTGCAGGCAGCTGTGATGGTGCAGATAAGGGCAGGTAAGAATGGATAAACATGCAAAAATAACATAATTGTGTTTCTTCTCAGAATAGTAATATCATTAACAGAATTTTGTTGGTTTCAAACTTTTAGGATTATGGATTATTGGTATTCTAATCTATAACCTGAATTAAAATTGACAGTTGCTCCTTCGACAAAACAATTCTAGTGTTCTATTGAGAAGAACAAATAATTTAATTTTACGTTATTGTATTATCACAAAAAACGTTTTTAAACTCATTATTTCCTGATCCCAGAATTAAGGCTAAAGGGTACAATAGCTGAAACGTTGTGACTATAACAACCAAGATGAGGACACTAGTCTGAGTGAATCAATGTATAAATGATAATTCCTCATCTCAGAAATTCAGACAAAAAGTACAATGTATCAGTATTATCATAGTATTGTTTGCTGAATATTGTTTCTTATATAAATAAACATATTGAAACCTGCATTTTAATATAAAGCTGTCATTAGGTGATGACTCCGTTTTCTTGATTTTAATCAAGGTGTGAGCTCTGTTATCAACTATTGTTCGTTAGTGTAACATTGGACAGATAAAATGCTTCTGATGGAAGACTGGAAATGATTTAATAATGTAGGGATCAGCAACCTTTTTGACTCTGCGGGCCGGATTGTGTATTAATGAGTTGATGATGGGCTAAATGAATGCAATTTAAAAAAAATAAAAATAAAAACTTGGAATATGGGATCTATCCAGTTATATTTTGCAACAAATCAATGAATAACGCATGCTAGAAAATCATTTGTGCTTAACCAAAAATGCCAATTAGTAATCACAGAACTCCATTTAGGCACATTTCATTTCAATCAAGGCATCTTTTAAATCTATTAAAAAGACACACAGAATCTGGCCTGCATGCCGTAGGTTGCCTACCCCTGTACTTGTGTTTTTTGATGAAGCTGGTTCTAATCTTTTTATTGCTTTTCTTAATTTAGCTTCAGCTACTGACACTTTGTTGGATAATTGAATGAGGGGTACTCCTCTAAATGTGTTCTGAATAAAATAACCATTAAATTTTGTAGCCTCCCACCCCATTTTCATAATGGCGAATTTCTAATACCTGCCCTGTTTGGTGAAAATTCAACATCATCAAAACAGGTCAAGTTATATATCATTAGAATCAGTCTTTTTGAAAAGTTGAATCGGTATTAAATTCTATGTCCAAAATCAACTGTTTTCGTGATTTTTTAACTCAATCTTTAGTGTAGCCAGTGACACTACAAAAATCAAAAGTATCTTGAGAACAGTTGATTTTGAGCACATAGTTTCTTTGTAAAGTTTAATCAGCATTAAATGCTGATTTCAACAATATCTAATTTGACCTGTTTTGATGATTTCGAATTTTCACCAACTGTGGCGGGTATCAGAAACCTGCCATTATGAAAATTTGCCAGTAGCCTACCTTATCTGTGAAGACTACCAAGTTTAATGGTTATTTTTCTTCATAACACATCCATAGGCAACTTTTTGGCAGGGAGCATGCATAAAAAAAATTAACTTTCCCCCCTACTCTAAAAAGTACTGCTGTAATTCCTACTACTACTTATTTCGGGAGTGTGCCAAGTCTCACCTGGAGTGTAAGTCTCGCTTTTGTGAGAAGAGCATTGTGACAGAGCCTCATTCTGGAAGCAAGACATTCAAAGCTATATTGTAAAATAGGAGTGACAGTAAACAGATACTGACTTTTTTTTTGTACATATCAACTTATATCATTGTATGTGGTTTATTCAAACAAATTTTTTTCTAGTATTAATTTTGACTAGTTTTTACCTTCATCTTAATTTTTAGCATTATTGGAAATTACGGTGAGAATCAAACTCACACCCTCTAGCCAGAGGGAGTCCAGTATACGCCTGGCTGCTTTTAATCATTTGGCCACGGGGATTTGGCCACAGTTAAACAGAAGCTGATTTTACACTTTTACATTTGACTCCTTACAACCAATATTCAACGCTTATTGATGTTTATATTTGAGACTGATTAGTTTTGTTTTTTTTAATACAATATTTAATTTATATTTAATTTTTGGATGAAGTATTGTAACACTATTATTAATTTTGACTAGTTTTTACTGTCATCTTAATTTTCAGTTGCTTTTTTATCACAACTTTTGGCTCGGACCGTAATCCTATGGCAACGAGTAATCAGTGGATTAGAATAATTTCTTTCTATGTAGTTTTTCACAACGTTTTGGCTGAGGGGATGTGCATACTCCCCCTGGGTCTAGATTCAACATTCCAGAACACAACTGACACCCAAGGAAGGCCGGAGGGTATTCGGCTGAAAGTTTGTGAAAAACAACAAAGACAAGTAAATTAGTCTGAATAAACCATATACAATGATTAAAACACCCTATCTAACAAAATTCAGACAAGAATATCAAATTATAATTTGAGAATGTAGTTAAACAAATCGCATAAGTATTTTTAACCTTTTTTCAATATCAGATGTCCATTTTATACTAATGCTCTTGGGATAGTCATAAATCTTACTTTCCCTGTGCTCTGCCGCATTGCCACTCATTTTTCCTCACTTTTCCTCACTTGTATACCACAATAGTAGTATTATGTCATCATTTTACTGTGTTGCCAATGTTGTATTGGCTTGTTTCTGTGTCGACTCTATTTTTATTTTGTCTTAATCCTGGCTGGCTTGGTTCTTGTATTTGTGTCCTTGTTGTTTTCTGGTCACACGAGATAATAAAATAACTTCTGGTTACTTGAAACATGACTCCGTTCACTAATGTGTCGCTCACAAAATGACTTGTGTGTTTACTGTCACTCTTGTTTTACAATATGGCTTCCGATGTCTTGCTTCCAGAACGAGGCTCTGTCATAATGCTCTTCTCACATAAGTGAGACTTTCACTCCAGGTGAGACTTGGCACTCTCCCGAAATAAGTAGTAGTAGGAACTGATTACAGCAGTACTTTTTAGAGGAGTACCCCTCATTCAATTATCCAATAAGTAGTCAGAAGTATTAGTGTGTTAGTACATGGAAAATGTGTTTTCTCAAATCATTTGAACAAAAAACTGACATGTTTTTCCTCTCTTGTTTTCAGAAGACGGTTTAAATCTGGCTCTTCTTTACAAGAAAGTCCAGCCAAGCTGCCCATCAATGAGAAAGCCTATCAGTTTCATATGGAATTGACTGAAACGTGTATTGATATGATGTCAAGATACACGCATGCAAACTTTGCTGCTGTACCGAAGAGGTAAGTTTTTTAGCCATGTCATTACTACTTCACTAGACTGAATACCTTCCCTAATGGGCACATTAAATTGCTGTCAAACAGAATTAATAAAATGGATGGAAATCAGTATTTAATTTTTTTTTTAATAAGTGTTATTTTTCTTTCATCAGGGAATTGTAAGATCATGCAGTTCCCAACTAAAGACAGAATTCTCAATTTTGATCATGTAAAAACTGAAGAAACCTATGTTTACATTTGAGAGATTTGGCTGACGGTTTCCAATAGATAGATGGAAATCAGATAGTGTTTAATTCAATTTTTTTAAAAAAAAGTGACATTTGTGACTTTTATAGGTTTTTTAATTTTTAAAAAATATTTTTTTACAATCTCTGAAAATTGTTAAATGCACATACACACCACTTAAGATTCGTTTGAGCGAACTTGCATAAAAGATTATGAAAAAATATTTTTCCCATGTAGTATGAATTTCTTTGACTGAATCTGACCTTTGTGTCTTCTGGAAATTTTTGATTTTTGAGAAAAAGTAACTTTCATAAGAAAAGCTAATGTAATTGTATTTTTTGGGTGAGATATAATTCATTATTATTGGAGGTTTTTTTAGCCCTTAACAGCAATGGGATCTACTTGAGCAGTTAGACTAATACTACTCAAGCTGCTGATAATGTCAACAAAGCATTTGGAGTGAACACTACAACAGTGCAAACTGTTCAGCATTGGTTCAATAAGTTTAGGTCTGGAAATATGGATACCAATAATAAACATCGGGGGAGGCCCAAACCTATTCTTAATAATGAAATATTATTGACAGCAGTGGCCGACAACCCACAATTAGATCACTTTCTGGAGACTTTAGGACTTCAAAAATGACCATATCGCATCATCTCAAGGCAAAAGATTAAAAAGTGAGAAAAATGGGTCCCACATGAACTGAATGAAATGCTCCATGACAGTGCAAGTCCCCACTCCTTTCACCTGACTGCGTCTAAGCTAGAGAATTGGGATATGAAGTCTTGCAGCATCCTCCAAGAACCAAGAAGTTCAAAATGCTTGAAAAGATGATAATCTGTAGGAGCAATGTCATCATCTTTTCAAGCATTTTAACTTCTTGGTTCAGTAATAGCAAATCCATATGTTGTGCTTTTACTGAATTAGTGACCACTAAACCTAAAGAATTGTATTGAAATGGCATATTATCATTAGAGGATTCTTAGAAAAAGGTTATTGCTTCAAATAGCAATTGCGAAAACAAGGTGTTAACGAGAATTACATACAAATCATCTGAAAATGGCACTGTTTTGATTACAAATTTACCATTTTTTGTTGTTTATATCATCCTTCATCTTACTATTGAAAAACCAACATTTCATATGTAACAGCCTAATAAATGACTAGATAGGGTACATCTAATATATATTTTTGACAAAAGAAAAACCTCAAACTTTCCCACCTTTTTAAAACTTTAGCTATGATTTTCATTCTTTGTCTTTAACTCTTCAACTCTGTATTGTTTTTTCAGGTCGCCATTAATGGAATTTCTTCTTTCTGGTGGTCGGACAAAGTCGTGGCTGGTCGGACACAAAATAATTAGCATCACGACGAGTGGGGGTGGTAAGAAGATTGGCTTTCAGGGAATTTGTGAAAAATGTCTCACGCTATACCAGCAAGCCAAGGAAGATAATGCTGTTAAAAAGATGAGGGAGAAAAAATCAAAGGATCGGAAACGGCATAAATCGGCTGCCTTGTTCACCAGAAGTGTGAGCCATATTGACGAGCCAACGTTGCGAGCCATGCAAACTGCAGGAGGCAGTGAAGATGGCAGTAAGAAACGGGCGGTTGATGACATGGGTCTTTTAGACGCAGAACCACCAGTCTTTGTTGATGACATCAATCCTATTTCAAAAACACAGCAAATCAAAGAATTGCTCCAAAATACTTCACATACACATACGCATCAAGGTAACTGATCAGAGAGCTTTTTTGGTGATGGTATTTATTGTTATAGCTCCCCTACTTACAAACGGGCTTCGCAGCTTTTTGGCTGAGATCAAAGTGTAGTATCTGTTCTTTGAAACTGCCATGGCCTCGAAGTTCAGAGAACCGTGGCCCTTCGGGGGTCCTTGTAGCACGCTCGGGTATCGTCCTGGGAGAAGTTGTGCAGGATATCTTTGCTGTGTCTAGGATCAAAGTGTAGTATCTGTTCTTCTAAACCGCCATGGCCTTGAAGTTCAGAGAACCACGGCCCTTCGGGGGTCCTTGTGGCATGCTCGGGTATTGTCCTGGGAGAAGTTACCAGCTGGTCGGGAGGTGATCACCATTAGCATGCTCAGGATTCGTCCTGAGAAGTTATTCTTATATTTCAAGCAATCTTGACATTTTAAATGGTAGTCATTTAACTTTTTGTATAGAAGAATTGCTTGTGCGTGGTAAGTCTTTATACTTGAAGCACTCTCCCTGTGACTAGGAGATCCTTACTGATAGTTTGTCAAATGCAGTAGGAAAGCACAAGCAGAAACAATATAGATGCTCCCTCCATTTTTATTTTTCCTTTTAAATATCTAAATTTAAAATTCTTGAGTTTTTCTTAGCAGCAGCAGCTCCAACTCTTGTTAAATCCTAAATAAAATCATTCTTCAAATATAAAACAGACAGAAAAAAGTGGTAAGCTGTTTGATATAAATGTTTCAACCATTATTAATTTTTTACTATTATTTCTTTCACCTTAATTTTAGTTGCTTTTCATCGCAACTACTCCTGAAACAGTGCGGATCAGAAATAAATAAAGCATAACTCTCGATGAGACTCACTCACATTCCTTTCGCCTCGTGAACCCTGGTTATCCATACCAGCTGCTCTGTTGCTTGAGCTACAAGAACCCTGTGACTGGTAGAAGATCAAATCTAACCATATAGAGTTTATCCTACATTTCTTTTTTTTTCCACCCTCAGATATATTATTTCTGATCTGTGCTGTTTATTAATGGCTGTAGATTGAAGGGCCTAATAGTTGCAGTGAAAAGCAACTAAAATTAAGATGAAATAAATACTAAAATTAATAATGGTTGACAATGCTTCATCTAATAAAAATAGAATCAAAATAAATGTTTCAAGTATATAAATGAAGAGTTTCTTTTGGCCTATCTTGCATTTGAGTGATTTCTTTCTTTATTTCAAAACTGTCAATATTCCATTTAAATTTTTGAAACACTTTTTTTTTTACTATTGTCTTAATCTTTGTTGTTTTTTTAGCGTGTTTCATCCAATATATCCCCCAGCCTTCCTCCGGTTACATTCAGTAGTCTTTGAAAATTGCTTAGTATGTTTTTGGTTTTTTTGTACATCTCTTCAACACCAATCTAATAAAGTCCCAGAACTGAGCATTATATATGTCCCGTAGATCTCTTTTAGAAGTCTACTGGGACTTTCACTTATTTGCTTTTGAACATTTTAAAAAAAAAAATATCCTTTATTTGTCAGGCACCAAAAATCAAGATTCAATTGGTACAATGTTTCTACCCAACTTGTGTACGTGTTGGTGTGTCAGCTGGGCAGAGATTCGGATACGTTCCCCCAGTGGCAGCATCTCCTGGATGATGCGGATAGAAAACCATCTAAACCCGTATGGAGGCCCAAGTGACCTTCCACTTGCTGATATCAGTGTCCTCCAGATCCCTGTTAAACAACACTGTTCATATCTCAGTGTGGATGGGTATAATTACCGTAGCAATCTCAGTGAGGATGAATACGAGACTCTTTACAAACAGCGCTTCCCAACTGAGCAGGAACAGGCTGCTCGGCGATTTGCTGATTATTACAGCAAAGATGGTAAGCAACGTGTTTTTTTTTATTCTCTCTTTCTCCTTTTCTTTTCTCTATTCTCGTCTCTCTTTTCTTCTCTTCTCTCTTTTCCCTTCTCTCTTTTCTTCTCTTTTCCCTTCTCTCTATTCCTTTTTCTTCTCTCTATTCTTCTCTTTTCCCTTCTCTCTATTCTCTTT
>VCCN01003262.1:3815282-3829077 GCA_006491835.1 Architeuthis dux
AGGTTCATTTTTTGGTGAAAGGTAGAGTAGTAGTGAATTCTTAGTCTTGTTTTTTGTTTTTATTTTATTTTAAATATATTATAGAGGTGTTTGGTGTTCCTATATTTGTATATTTTGTATATTTTTCTAAATGGTTTTGTAATAAACTACTGTTTTTTTTTGTGTATTTAATGTTAGATGTTTATTTCTGATTGGAACTCACTGCAAAAACCGAGTAATTCCTAAGGAGAATGAGATGGAAAACCTTCTTCTTCCTAAACGGCAACACACTAGAAGAAACAGAAAAAACCCAGAAAAAAACAAACTTTGGATTTAAGACACAACAGAGCCTACCAAGAGGCAAAACCCTCGACAAATTTGAGGAGGATCTTCTTAATATCATCAACACTATACAATTCTCTAAAGACATAGACAACTTCCAAAAGAAACTACAAGACGACCTAAAACAAATTAAAAGATCCAACAAAATCTTTGTAAATGCTGACAAAAGCAGAAACATCTACAAAATTGAACCAGACACATACAAGAAAATATTAATGGACAACTACATACAAATCAGACAACAAAAACACTGAACAACTCATCAACACTGAGGCATACAACATAACAAGCACACAAAAATTAATGATAGAGTAGGATCCATCCACACCAAACAAGCATACATAAGGACCACAAACCTAACTTCATAAACAAAATGCAAGCCAGGCTGATCAACTCAACTAAAATAGAAAAGATCAACTAGGAGATTAGAAGCAAATCGAGGTACAACCATAAAATGGTTCCAAAAAATAAATACAAATGGAATGAATACCACATTTATTCAATTTGATATAGTGGAATTTTACCTGTCAATCACGGAGAGAACATTCAATGAAGCCATACATTTTGCCAGGAACTATGTAAAAATAGGAGACCAGGATATAAGAATAATTAAACACTGCAGAAGACCAATAATGAGAAACAACAGCGACACCTGGATTAAAAAGGATTCCAGCAACCCATTCGATGTCCCCCACTGATTGGACTTTATGTGTTACATATCCTCAGTAGGTTCATAGACAAAAGCGACACTGGCCTATACCATGACGATGGATTAATAATAGTTAGAAATAGTAACGGTCCAAAAACAGAGAGACTAAAAAAGCAAATTACTAGGGCACTAAAAAGCATAGGATTCAGGGTAGAAATTACCTCCAACATTAAAATAGTTAATCACCTGGACCTCACATTGAACCTTAACAACAACACATACAAACCATTCCGTAAAGATGACTTAAACCCACTATACATTAGCACTAAATCTAACCACCAACCAGCAATAATTAAACAACTGCCTAAATCTATAAGCACTAGAATAGCCAATAATTCATCTAGCATAGTTATATTTAACGAAATTAAGGACACCTACAATAAAGCATTAAAAAAACGGCTTCAATAACACACTAGAATTCGTAAACACCAAGGAAACTAAAAGCAAAAATAGAATTAGAAATAGAAAATGCATCTGGTTTAATCCACCTTACTGCAAACTAGTCAGATGTAACATTAGAAAAATATTCCTAACACTAATAGATAAGCACTTCCCTAAAGACAACCCGATAAACAAAATTTTCAACAGAAATACAATTAAAATCAGCTACAGCTGCACTAGCAATATGGCAAATCTAATCAGTACACACAACAAAAAATCACTAGGAAAACACCATAACAAGACACAAAAACCAACAACTAGTTTCAACTGTAAAACAACAGAATGCCCTGTCGATAAACAATGCCTAAAAACAAACATGGTATGTAAGGCAGAAGTTTACACACTAGAAATAAAGAATAAAGATTAAGCTCTAAGCAAGACTTGAAATTGCGTCTCTATTGCCTTGTGAAGCTGCCTATGTATGGCACAGCTCTTATCAACTGAGCTATTAGAGCTCTTACAGCTGCCAGCAGTTCAAATCTAACCCTTAAACTCACCCTTCATCCTGCTCCATTCGGCACCATATTTGTTATTGTTTTTATGTAATCTAATTGTAGTTGTAGTAGTAATATTATCCTGATTTACTTTTTATCAGATGAAGTATTGTCAATCATTATTAATTTTTGACTATTATCTTTTATCCTAAATTTTATCATCATCACCAGCAGCCTTTTAAAACCTGTTGTTGAATGTAGAACTTCCCCAAGATCTGCCACTTATTTTGTTCACTAGTATCACAGTATCACAGCGCCAATACCTTCTGAACTTGTCTAAATTATCATGTTTTTTGCTGGCCACAATTTTGCATATGATATCAGCAATCCATGTTGGAAGTCACAATGTCCAATGGTTGTCTGATATTCGTGCAACATGACCTGCTCATTTCCATTTGAGCTTTCTAATAGCTTTTAAGATATCTCTGGCCCCTGTTTGTTCTCTAATATAATGTGCTGTCTTGTGATCTCTCCATGTGATGATGATTTTCTCCAGTGCACATTGCATGGTTCTTTATAGTTGCGATCTCACTCTTCTCTATGCTATTCAATGAGATCAAAAAAGGCCAGTATTTTTGTCAACATCAGAATATCCTTGCCACAACATATACAAATTGCTTTTCTCAAAACCAAGGCATGGCAAAATGCAAATATTCAACTAATAGACTTCAACAGAGGTGCCTGGGTGTGCACCCCAAGAATTGGGCTTATCAGTCACAGTTGGGTCCACCGATAACAACTCAGCCACAGACATCATCGGAATGATGGTCAAACAACTATATAACTAAAATGTATAGGAACTCTATTACGGACTTGCTGGATAAAATCTTCTGAAAAAGTCAAACATTTATTCCAAAGAAAAGTAGTTCAAGAATTCCACTGTAAAAGTTACCATTAACAGAAGCAGATACATAGGAAGCCGCTTATTGTGATCACTTTGGGACAGGGTCTTTTAGATGTTTATAATTGAATTTTATAACATAACAATGAATCTATAACAATGAATGTAAATTGTTCCAGTTTTTAAATTCTTTGCTTAATGTTAACATTAAAACTGGAACAATTTACATTCCTTGTTATAGATTCATTGTTATGTTATAAAATTCAATTATAAACAATTTTACACTATAAAAAATTAATATGAAATTTATTTATGAACATGTTTAATCAATTTTGACTAAAGTATGAGATCAACTGATTTTGATAACATTATCTGTGATTATAATAAACGGCTTCTTCTGTATTCATCAAAACAGCTATGATATGAAATATGATGGTTTGCAGGAAATATGATTTCAAGGATTTGGGTTAAGGATTTACAGGAATATTAAGTAAATATATTACAATTTCAAATTATTAGTAAATTTGGTTTTGTTAATATTTCAGTGTGAATTTACATCCACTTCAGATTATGTAAACATTGAAATATCAGCAACATCTGCAACATTAACAGTTAATCAAATATTGATTATTTACCCCACTGTTTATTCCTGTAGCTTCCTTTTGGAGCATAGGGCTGCAACCACTTTTCTGCAGTTTCTGTATCAATAAGGTTTTACAGGGTGGAGTTGCTAGCCTCATGCCCAATCCTCCTCCATTCCCTGGGCTTGGGACCAGCTATGGTGACTGCCAAGTTGTAGGTATTTTTCTGTTAGAGTAACCTTCTCTTAAATGGACTACCTTGCAGGGTTCTAAAGGGCTCCAACTGCCCTGTTATATACCCATTGCTGGGGTGGGGAGAAGTGGATTCATGTCTTTCCCAAGTGCATTAGTACAAAATGAATGTAAATAGCCACAGCTGAAACTCGAACTCAATCCACCGATTCCATTCTCCAAGCCGGTAACTGTTACACAATTCTGCCCCTCCATCCTGATGTCTTTCAGAAGGTCTTTTAACCTCTGCAATTCTTGAATTTACCGATCAAAAATAATATGACCCGTATTTTCTATAGTTTTGAGAAGGGTCATTAATATTCAAATGGTTCTTCGGACGATTGAACTCCTTTTTGTTGTTTGTGTTTTTTAACACAATGTTTTCTATAGTTTTGAGAAGGGTCATTAACATTCAAATAGCTCTTCGGACGATTGAACTCCTTGTTGTTTGTGTTGTTTAACACAACATTTTATATAGTTTTGAGAAGGGTCATTAACATTCAAATAGCTCTTCAGACGATTGAACTCCTTCTTGTTGTTTGTGTTGTTTAACACAATGTTTTCTATAGTTTTGAGAAGGGTCATTAACATTCAAATAGCTCTTCGGACGATTGAACTCCTTCTTGTTGTTTGTGTTTTTTAACACAATGTTTTCTATAGTTTTGAGAAGGGTCATTAACATTCAAATAGCTCTTCAGACGATTGAACTCCTTGCTGTTTGTGTTGTTTAACACAATGTTTCAGCTGATCCATTCTTCTGCCTTCATCAGGTGTAATTAAAAACTACTGTTTACCACCATCACATTTGAATATTACAAATCCGAGTGTGATGGGTTAAACAGAAGTTATGTTTAAAGGGGGGTAGTCCTTATAACACATGGTATGGGTGTTTCTGTGTCTTTGTCTTGTCGGGTTTAGATTTGTTAAAAAGTGGAAGCCACATCGGGTTGAAATCCACACTTGTCCGGCTAATGCATTTAGTCAACATTTTGATGTGAGCGCCTCTTTGATTTTTCTCTGTTTCCAACAACGTTCTCTGTCAATAATCTGGACTTCCTCCCAGAGAGGAAGATGCTTGCCATTCTCTCTCCAGATTTATCTATCGAGCCCCTGATCAGGTCAAACTTGATGAACACAAGAAAGCCATAATCTGGAGAGAGAACATGAGGGTTATCCCCTTTAAATATAACTTCTGTTTAACCCATCACACTCGGATTTTACACCTGAAGAAGGCCAAAGAATGGATCAGCTGAATCATTGTGTTTACAACACAAATAACAAGAAGGAGTTCAATCGTCTGAAGAACCATTTGAAAAATATGACCAGCAGTTAGACAGTTCCCATTTATTTCAACGAAGTTGGAAGAGGTATATGTATTCACTCGTGTCTGTCCACCTGTCCTTCTGTTTGTCTGTCTGTCCATATGATATCTCCAAAAGTTCCCAATGAATTTCAATGAAATCTTCCTGAAGGATGGCCCAAGAAATGATTAAAATTTGGAATCCAGGAATTAGTTTTTGATTAAGTGATATTTTTAGGAAAGGAAAGAGGTTAAAAAACAAACAGTTAATAAAAGAGGTAAAAAAAGCTAGATTTAAATTTCAAGGGAAGTAACACAATATTTGAACATATAAAATTCTGTGCCTGGTTTTTCAATTTTTTATCTTCATTCGGTTTTTAGTTAGTGTACAACGTTGGCCGAGGCATTTGCCCTCTGCGTGCTTCTAGTCTACTTAGATATGCATTCATAAACCTGTTTTGGTTCATGTTCTCATGAACATGGATTCTGCTTTTTTCATCCTAGATATTATAAGATAAACATTTCTGAACTGAATTGCTTTTATTGACCAAATGTGTGGCAGACAAAAAGGAATTCTTTGGTTGACAAAACTTTCTCGGCTGATTGGCAAAAACAAAACCTCTGAATAATGTCTATTTGTTTGAGTGTTTTCAAATACACCAGATTCTGCAGACTCTGCAGATTTCTTTGTCTAGGAGTCTTGAGACCAAATCAAGGAAAGAGAGAGAACTGGAGAGGGAGTGGGAGGAAAAGAGTGAGAGTATGGGTGAGAGACAGAGAGAGAGTAAGGGAGTGGGAGGAAAGAGAGTGAGAGAAGAGGGAGAGAGTGATTGGGAGACTGGAAGAGAGTGTAGGTGAGAGTGACTGGACAGTTGAGGGCAGGAGGTGAGAGAAAGTGTGGAAGGGAAAGAGAGAGAGAACTGGAGAGGGAGTGAGAGGAAAAGAGTGAGAGTATGGTGAGAGACAGTGTGGGAGAGAGAGAGAGAGAGAGAGAGAGAGAGAGAGAGAGAGAGAGAGAGAGAGAGAGAGAGAGAGAGAGTGAGAGAAAGTGAAAGAGACACATGCTTGAGAGAGAGTGAGGGGGAAAGAGACAAAGCAAAAAAAAGGGTTGGCAGGCAAATGTAATGAATTGTTGAATAAAATAAGAGGAAACCTCATTCACTTTGTGATTTGAAGAAGACGAACCTACTGAGTGATTAAATCAAATAATTACAGACAGATCAATCAATAGCAAAAAGGTTTTTGTGATGTTATACACACACACACACACTCTCTCACACAAACACACACTCTCTCACACACATACACACAGAAATGTACAGAAAATGAAAGAAGGTATTTTGAATCATGCTGGAAATTCATTTGCTCAAGAATTATGTGGTTTGGCTAATATGTATTTCAATGCTGTAATACAAGGTGATAGCGAAGTTGACATACTTGAGCGTGATTCAAAAGGACAAGAGAGATATACAGAATTCATCAGAGAAAGGTTTATCACAAATTCAGAAATAATGTAACTAAAAACATTTGCATTTGCAGCAACGGTCAATAAATTGGGGAGAAGATTATTGAGCTAAAACAAGAATGAGCTTTGCTTACTAAGTTTCTTCACATACAGAGAGTACAACCAGAATTAATGGAATTATCAAAAGCCATTGGCGAATTTGAATTCACTGCAATTCCCAGGTCTTTTTTTTCAACCGAAGGTCTGATGCTTATTCAGCAGACAAATGTACCTTGATGAACGAGACAGAGGTTGCTGCTGATAGTCAAAGTAGAATAGAAATTACTGAGAAAACTGCATACAGAGTCATTATTGGTACTATGGTAGAAGTTGTTTAATCGCTGAAAAAAGATGAAAGTATAAAGAACATTGGACAACTTGCTGAAAGATTTTGTCAACTAATTGAGAAGAAACATAGGCTAATGAAGGCAAAGTTCTGTTTGATCGTTACATACAAGGTTCACTTAAAGAGCAGACCCGGAAAGAAAGAGCTAAGGGTATTGATCCTATCAAGTTTCATGAGACAGAATCAATGAATGTAGGAGGAATTAGCACAAGGACCCTTCTATCAGATAGCAATACCAAAGAGCAACTGACAATTCTCTTTAAAGATGCTCATTGATGAACGAGACAGAGGTTGCTGCTGATAGTGAAAATAGAAGAATAGAAATTAATGAGCAAACTGCATACAGAGTAGTCATTATTGGTGCTATGGTAGAAGTAGTTTAATCGCTGAAAAAAGATGAAAGTATAAAGAACATTGAACAGCTTGCTGAAAGATTTTGTCAACAAATTGAGAAGAAACTTAAAGAGGCTAATGAGGACAGAGTTCTGTTTGATCGTTATATAGGTTCACTTAAAGAGCAGACCCGGAAAAAGAGAACCGAGGGCATTGATCCTATAAAATTTCATGTGAAAGAATGAATGTAGGAGGAAATAGCATGAGGACCCTTCTGTCAGATAGCAATACTAAAGAGCAACTGACCATGCTCTGTTGAAAAGGTTTAAAGATAATGAAAATAGAATAATATGTGTGGCAGGGACTCTTGAGATTGGTCAGTGATAATATAAGAGAACATGATCACGAAGAGGCTGATACCCAGTGGCGTTTCTTAGAAAGTGGGGGGCCACTTGGGGGCCGAGATTAGGGGGGGCAAAACACGAAATGCATGTGACGAGAAATCTTCATTTTTATACTTCACCACTATTATATTTTTATGGCATAGTTTTTTTTCTTGAAAATTGAGATAATCAATCATATATCAGCTACACCTCTACATTAAAGCATGTGAAAGTGTGTGTGTGTGTGGGGGGGAAACATAGGGGCAGCCAAAATTAGGGGGGGGGCATGGCCCCCTCTGGCACTCCCGTAGAATCGCTGCTGCTGATACCCCTTCATTGATGTGATGCTGAAAGGTCTGTTCCTGGTTGTAGTTTAGTGGTCAATTCAGTTGATATAGATGTTTATGTTCAATTGCTCGAAATATATGATTTGCTGTGTACATCAAAGTTACATATGTCAGCAGGAAAAGGGAAAAAAAACCCTTATTATTAACACAGGAAAATGCAACAAAGCACTTGGTGCTGATAAAAACAAAACTCTGTTTGGATTACTTGTGTTTACAGGGGCAGACTGGGGAGGAAAGCTATCAGGAATATCGAAACATAAGTGGGTACAGAGTTTCTTACTCTTGAAAGATGATGATCCAGTTATTACAACGCTTACTGGTCTTGGTCTTTCACTTGAATCCCCGTCCTGCCAAGATATCAACAATTTAGAGAGATTCACATGCATGGTTTACTGGAAAAATGCAAAGTCACGATCCTTGAAAGAGCTACGACAGGATCTTTTTCCGCAAAGGAAAGGAAAGGTGCAAAGTTACCTCCAACACAAGCAACGTTCATTCCTCACGTAGCTAGAGCAAACTATGTATGCCATTCTTGGAAGAACTGTCACCTCTCAATACAAGCATTATCAGCTCCCCAAGGACATGGCAGGGTTTCAGAAAATGATAGCTATGTACGAGTGTTATGTTTGAAAAAGCCTACCCAAGATGAGATCTTGGAATTGATTAAATGCAGTTGCAAGTCTGATTGTGCTACAGGAAATTGTTCATGCTGAAAAAAACGATCTGAAATGTACACCTGCATGTTTTTGTGAAGACTGCAGGAACCAGGAATATCAAAATTACTTTGATGGTAATGAAGTAGACTACGAAAGTGACAGCAGTACTGATTTGAATTAATGCTTCCATGAAGCCCTCCTATATACTTAACAAAATAGGCTCAAACTTTTTGCATACATTTTGATTCCAAGATCAAAAGACATTCATAACTTTCTTACAAACTTAACTCTTTCGTTTTGAATCAAATTCAGTATTCACAATGCAAAACACATTGCTTCTCAATGATTATGTTGTTATTAGTGAATAAATATATCCTTGCTATTTCTGTTATAACAAGTCTTTGTTCTTCTTTCAACTGATGCTGTTCACTCTTTCACATGCTGCTGTTATCATGGTTAAAATTACAACTTTACCTAGGAACCACTCATACTAATATTACACAGCTCAAATTTTATTGTTAGTAGCATTCGGTCGATTTGATTATGAAGTTAGATAAACATAGCTGACCACAATGCCTCTACATGTTTTTGAGCTCATATAAAACCACGTGGAAAATTATGATTTTCATGCATGCGTAGTGCAAGCAGCTATTGTTAGAAAAATTGAAGACTACTTTTTTCATGTCCAGCAAAGCTCATTCAATGTTGGATTGATTATTTATTCATTTTAACATTGAAATCCAGCATAAATAATGTTTGAAAGCCCATATAAAATGACATGGAAAATCCATCATTTTTCGCATGCTAGTAGCTAATGTTAGAAAAATTGAAGAATATTTTTTTTTCTGATTAAACATACCGTAAAGCTCCTACACTTTTAACATCCAAATCTGGTGTAAAGTGTTTTTTTTCCCAAATGCAGCTGACTAATTTAGCGGCCATCTTGGATGCTATCTTGGAAATTATACCTTCCCAGTGGTCAGATTGTGGTAGACTTTTAGTATGTTATTGAGCACCCCAGATACTACAAAAACCATTGAGTAACCTGTTGTAGCAACTTTTGGGGGGGTGAGATTGTTTTTTCATAAATGCAGCCGACTAATTTGGCAACGATATTTGACGCCATCTGGAAAATTATACCTTCCCTGTGGTCAGATGTGGTAAATGTTTGATATGTTATTAAACACACTTATTGCTACAAAAAAACATTGGAAAAACTTGTCTAGGATGAATAATTTTAAGGATTTGGCAGCCATCTTGAAAATTAAACCTTTCTAGTTGTTAAAGAAATTGAAGAAATGTTTTTCCTGATTAAGCATACCTTAAAGCCCCTAAAAATGAAAAAAATATCGCTTTTAACATCCAAATCCAATCACATATGTAACTATACTATGACAAAGACTGAGATATTTCTAAGATATACTTTTAAAAGTTTCATCCGTCCATTTTTATTCTCCTTTATATTTTTACTTGAGCAATTCTTCCATCTTGCTAGGCCCGTCCAAGCTGCACCAGAGTCCTGTTAACCTTAAATTTCGGGAACATCTTCCTTACCCTGTCCATTGCTCACCTTTCACTATGCTGGATGAGGGGTTGAACTTTCCTAGTTTGGAATCAGAGTTCTCTGTCTCATAGAATGGTTGCCAACCAAGGCTGAAGGGCCACGTCTTCCCTATTATTTACCCACTGCTGGAGGGAGAAGAGATGGATTTAGGCCTTTCCCAATGGCATTAATGCAAAGAGAATGGACACTATCTCAGCTGGAGTTTGAAAGATTGATTCAATTTTCCATGCTGCTAACCGTTAGGCCACCTGCACCTCCAAAATATTCTAAAAGAAAGTAGAATAAGATATACCATTGTGATAAATTCCACAAAATTCTCATCCAAATTTGATCTGCAGGCCAGACGAACAGTATTTAAAAGCATAGCCATTTTGTCTATATCTTCATTGTCATAGAAATTCATTTATATGGATAAAGAAATTGAATTTGAAAAACAGGTCTGGTTAGTCACTCAATAGAAACTGTCAAGTGATCAATGTCATTTGGCAGCATGCTGGGAGGAGATCAATTAAAAATTTGGAAAAAGGGGTGATCAATGAATAAGTTACTTCTCTGGCATTTTGTTGGACAGTGATCACTAAAAAAGTCCGAATTTAAAAAAAAAACAAGTGTGAATGTTGCCTGACATAAACTAAGGGATCAATTTAGCATATATTTACATTGCAAATTGAACCCTACACTAAAAACGTATTTCGGGAGGGGGGATTTTCAAAAAAACGAAAAAGATTGTTTTTTTCTAGACATAATAAGGAGTAAATGTTTAAATTTTCAGCTCTCTAGCTCCATTGGTGCGGCCTGTATGTGTGATAGCCAGCCAGCCAGACCAACTTAAAAACTGAAGAAACCTATGTTGACAGTTTTGGTGACAGTTTTGGTTGAAGGTTTCTAATATGCTCCATTCTGAGTTGAATAATAATATTTTCACATAGTTGTACAAGAGACGCATAATTAAAAGATAGCAATGTGTAGAAGAGAAAGAAAACAATGGAACAGGTGCTTTTGTCTGCATCTTGGTTCTGCAATACATATATACACTCATGCATATGTGCATCAAGCCCAAATGCATGTACACGCATACATGTGAACATGCACAGATACATATGCACATTTGAATTCTGCATATACAAGGTCTGTGCAGAAAGTATCCAGCCATTTTGAATATCTCAAGAACTGGTTGTGCAGCCTTGATATAACTTGGTGACCAGTCAGAGAGGACATTACTGCCCATGCGTGAACAGATACTCACCCGTTGGGTTTATTCATCTTCTTCTTCTTCTGTTTAGTTTAACGGCACTTAGACCCTTGGTGGGTCATTTAGTGCTGGATTCAGTAGGGGGAGGGGGGATCCCATGTCCCTGTAACTAGAGATTTGAGGGGGGAGAATCCCAAATCCCTGTCACTGAGACAAATGCCACGAGGACTGGGATAAAGGGGGTGTGGAAGGGGTGGAGATCACAAAAGCTTCTCCGGACGAATCCTGAGCATACTAACGGTGATCGCCTCCCGACCTGCTGGCCAAGATATCCTGTGCAACTTCTCCCAGGACGATACCTGAACATGCCACAAGGACCCCCGAAGGGCCGTGGTTCTCTGAACTTCAAGGCCATAGCGGTTTTGAAGAACAGATACTACACTTTGATCTTAGCCAAAAGGCTGCAAAGCGACCTGGGTTTATTCAGTCAGCATGTGTACTGTGTGACCGTCGCATTCACAATGACCAAGCAAGTAGATCAACGAATATGCATCAAGGATTTTTTGGCATTATATATGACATATATACAGACACATTAAGTCTGCTTGTGCACACTCACATATACGCATGTCAAGCCTGCTGCCCCATGTACGCACAGAGGCATGATCACACACACACATATATAGATACACACATGGCTGTTTACAAAGGACCTGTTTACAAAGGAGCTGTTTACAAAACAAGTCATACATATATACATACATATTATATTTATGTAGGCTATATGGAATAAAAATAAAATCTAAGAAAAACAATTAGCATTCCAAGGGAAATTATGAATCACTGCTACCCATATATGCTGTGTTGGGGGTGATCAATTAAAAAGTTGGAAAAAGGGGTGATCAATGAATAAGTTACTTCTCTTGCCTTTTGTAGGACTGTGATCACTAAAAAAGGTCTGAATTTTCAAAAAACAAGCGGGCACAAACTAGTGACCAATTTAGTATAAACTTGCATTGCATATTGCACCTCCCTTTAAAAACCTATTTTGGAGGGGAATTTTTAAAAAACAAAAAAACATTTTCCCTAATCTTTGAGGGGTGTGTGTATGCAAACTTTTAAGTTTCTACTATGAATGGTTAGGGCTGGGCAAAGTCCGGATAGATAGATACATATAAATGTCAGAACATATGAATAACCTAAACCCAGCAATAAACCAGTGTTGGGGTAGCGGTGATTAAAAATAACATTGATTGAAAAGTACTTGCATATGTACATGCATATTATATTCATGTAGGCCACATGGAATAAAAATAAAAATGAGAAAAATAAAAAAGAACCCAAACCCTAACCCTGATTGGGCCAATTCGAACATGTAGCCATTTTGAGCTGTAGCGCTTCATTTCCTTTCAAATAAAGTATTATCAATAATCACCTAGTTCTTTCTATGCTTAGCTCAAAAACAAAGTATCATCAATTGTCACCTAGCTCTTTTGTAGCTAGCTCTTTGGAGGCTAGCTCTTTCAGCTTCTTAGCTCTTCATTGTAGCTCTTTTGTGGCTAGCTCTTTGTGAGTGCACCACTTTTATGATGCAGTGTTATTACTGTATGTCTTTACAGTGATAAAATGACTCCAGTCAATATTTGCCACACGCTGTTATTCCAATGCAAATTGCATCATCAAAAATGGTTTTATCAGATTCCATTTTTTTCCAAGATCAATTATAGCCTCATTAGAACAAAAGATATCAAATAAAGATTGAATAAAATTGATTTAAGGGATCCGAGCAAGATTAATCTGTAATCTGAGTCATTTTGCTGACATACATTTTGCAACAATGGATTCAAATATGTTGAATCAATTTTATTTTATTTTGCTTATTGTCTTTATTTTCATTTGTATTGATTCCCTTTGGAGCTGAAAGTTTCAAATACAGTATTTTCTTGTGTATAAGTCACGCACGAGTATGGGTTGCATCCTGATTTTGATCTTTATATATCTGGTCACAAATTTTTAAAACTCAAATTTTACTAATAATAATTCTAATATCAACTTATGGGAGCAGAAAGCCTCCATTTTGATCGGTTATTTATACCTTAGACACATTGATGAAAAAACATACACGTGCATACATGTAATTAAAAATGAAAGAATATTTCTAAAAGAATAATAAGTTTGACTAAAAAAATGAAAGTCAAGCATTCCAAGGGAAATTATATATCACCGCCATCGTTTACTGTCCCATGGGCATCAATTGGTTAGTCTCCCCCCCTCATCTATTGTCATCTCTTCTTGCTAGGTGGCCAGCGCATCTCCATTTTTGCTGCTTAATTAGTTGTATAATATCCTTCACTCTAGTCCTCTCTCTGATCCATGTTGATCTTTTTCTATCTCTTAGTTATCCCTATCATTGCTCTTTCCATGGCTCTCTGTGCTATGTGCTGTGTCAGGGGTGATCAATTAAAAAGCTGTGCTGTGATCACTAAAAAATGTCTGATTTTCAAAGAGTAGGCTTACATTGAAAACTGAACCCCCCACTAAAACCCTACTTT
>VCCN01003262.1:3838769-3848869 GCA_006491835.1 Architeuthis dux
TTCTCGAGATATTCAAAATGGCTGGATACTTTTCAGACAGACTGTGTATTCATGTCAGTACAGGGGAGAATTTTATGAGTATGTGTATATAGTTACATGTGTATTTAAGTATAGCATAGATTTGTTGGGTGTCTTTTAATTAGTGTGAGTGTGTGTATGTGTGTGTGTGTGTGAATGCGTGTGGGGTGTTAGCATTCAAATATAATAGAATTATCAATTTGCTTGCTAATTTACTTTGTTAATTAATGACCTTGCTTAATGGTTTAATCTATACATTTTGATTGAAGCCGTTATCAACTGTAATTAAATTAGACATTGTTATTGAATATTTCTTTATCATGAGCGATGTTCATAACTGTTTGAAATTTTTTTCTTAGCTCTGCTAAAAACTCAAAATTGTGTATTGCTTTCATTGAAGATGTCTTATTGATGCCTGCAGGGAAAAATTAATGTTGCTTTTTTTGATTTACGACCGAATTATGATTCCATATGTGATAGTGATAGACTATAAAATGAATGGTTTACAAGGGTATTTGGAGGACTACTGTTCATTGCAACTCATAATTGACCCATAATTGTCCATAACCACCTTTGGTAGTTTGCCCCCTAGTTATAATACCAGTGCATTGGACACAGTGTAATATTTGCATAGGTTTTTTTTAATCAAATGTCCGTGTATGGACTAAGAGTGTTACGATAAAAATCAACATTAAGATGGAGTAAAACCGAACACTTTCTTCATATATGTAAACAGTAAGAGAAAATCGAGAGAAACAATCGCCAAACTTAAAACAGATAGAGGTCATGATGTAAAATGATGACCAGGAAATAGCAAAAGAACTGAAACATTTCTTTCAATCTGTATTTGTTGAGGAAGATGATAAACGTGAAATCTGGTTTAATGACTTCTTGCATCGTACCTATAATTATGGCGATGGTCTGGCAGATCCGATTGAATGCAGTGGACAGGTAGGAGATTCTATCCTTGAAAATATTTTCTTCACGCCTACAGACGTACAATTAATGTTGCTTTTTTTGATTTACGACCGAATTATGATTCCATATGTGATAGTGATAGACTATAAAATGAATGGTTTACAAGGGTATTTGTAAAAAAGTTGTTAACCAATATATACCCAAATAAGGCAATGGGTCCGTATGAGATTAATCCATGAGTGCTCAAATAATATGCAGTGTTTTGTATCTCCCACTGTACTGTATTCTGAGGCAATCTTTAGATCAGGATGAACTTCCAGAAATATGGAAAATGGCAAATGTCACACCTATATTTAAAAAGGGTGACAAAGCCGTAACTGGTAATTATAGACTGGTGAGTTTGACCTCGCAAGTATATAAGATATGTGAGAAACTTTGTATGGTCATGTTTGGTTTTGGGAAGGTGATTGAGATCAGTTTTTGCCACTATTTTCTGGTGAGCTGGTTTTGAATTGTCCTCCTAGACTGGTTGCCTCCCAAAGCTAAAGAGCCCAGTCTACCCTGCTATTTTACTCAAAGGCATTAGTGCAAAGTGAACATAAACTGCCTTGGCTGGAGTTTGAACTCGGCTCGCTGATTCCATTGTCTGCATCATTAACAGTTACCCACTCGCGCCTCCATATTGTTTTCATCTCTTCTTTCTGTTACATCTAGGGATTTGTAACTGCCAAGTTTTCTCCTTATGATGCCACTCTGCTTCTCCCCCGAGCTGGTGATGTACTCACTCCCACAGCGCCAAGTCCTGAGATTGAATCCATGACTTTCAGTGAACAAGAAGGATTTACGTGCACTCTTATCTACTAGGCCACATCCCCTGAGACATTCAAGTAGTAGAATTTGAAACCTTATATTTTTCTAATTAACTTAACAACTTCTTTTGTTTTTCACAGCAGAAAATAAATCAACTTTTCATGGAATGATTCTGTCTCATTTTATCATGTTGGTAGGAAATGCATTTTGTAAATCTGTTATGATTTGTAAGAGATGCATCAAACAAGCTTTTTTTTCCTGATGTATATTTCATATGAATAGAAATGTTAGATTTAACATTGCAATCTCTGCTAACTCATCAAGGTCATTCGTATTGAGTACAAGTACTATCTGTGAAGATTCCAGTCATTTTGAATATCTCGAGAACCATTTGCCCGACCTTGATGTAACTTACCAACTTATCAGAGGGGACCTTACTACTCGTGTGTGAACAGAAACTCTCCTGTGGGGTAACCCAGACACCATTGAATGAGTATGTGTACTATGGGACAGTTGCATTCACAATGATCAAGCGACTCATCCAAGTTGCCTGAAGTCCAGTATGAAGTTTCCACAGTCAGTGATGATCTGGGGTGCCATGTCATCTGCTGGTGTTCGTCCACAACGCAGCCCTCTACCAGGAGATTTTAGAGCACTTCATGCTTGCGTCTACTGGCAAGCTTTATGGAGATGCTGATTTCCTTTTCCAGCAGGACTTGGTACCTGCCCACAGTGCTAAAACTACTAGTAACTGGGTTGCTGACCATGGTATTACTGTGCTTGATTGGCCAGCCAACTCGCCTGACCTGAACCCCATAAAGAATCTAAGGTGTATTGTCAAGAGGAAGATGACAAACACCAGACCCAACAATATAGACGCGCTGAAGGCTACTATCAAAGTAATATGCACTTCCTTATCACCTCAGCGGTGGCAAAGGCTGAAAGCCTCCATGCCACGCCACATTGATGCAGTAATTTGTGCAAAACGAGCCCCGAACAAGTATTGAGTGTATAAAGGAAGTTCAACATTTATAAATCCTTTTTTTGATTGATCTTATGAAATATTCTAATATTTTGAGATAGTGGATTTTTGATTTTCATGAGCTGTAAGCCGTAATCATCAAAATTAAAACAAAAAAAGGCTTGAAATATTTCACTATGTGTAATGAATCTAGAATATATGAAAGTTTCACCGTTTGAATTAAATTACGGAAAAAAATGAACTTTTCCACAATATTCTAATTTTTTTAGATGCACCTGTATATACATTTTATATATGTGGATACTACCAAAGACTTGGCCACGGAATCTCTTAAAATCATCTGTCATATAGTCAGCTAATCTCTTCAGAAAATACAAATTAAATGAGATTAAAGTTATTCTACTGTAACGCCATAATCCTTGCAATTTACTTTGTTTTTAATGCATTTTAAATAGTCACTATTAAATTCCTTTTGTTTATTTTCTAATTTTGAAGATCTATTTGTTTTTCTGTCTGTAGTGCTTGGATTATTTGGATTAACTTCAAACAATAGGGGTTCCCATTTTCATATGAATTTTGTATTCAGTGATTTCAGAATAATTATTTGTAGGATTTTGCTCCATTTCAAGTGAGATTAAACAAAACAATAAATCTAACAGCAAAACTCCAGCAATTAAACACTCCATTAGGATAAATGTTATACAGGCCTACCCCAATATAACATGGTTCGTTATAGTGTGGTTTGCAATATAAGGCGAGTGAACAGTGGACCGCAAAGTTTTTCCCTATATTATCGTCCATTCGTTCAGAAAACTGCAAATTAAAAAAGAATTTCCTCAAAAGACTTACTTAATACGACAAAAATATTAAATTTCTTCAATTTAAAAACAAAGGTAGATAACTTACAGAACCCACAATGCTGAAAGGTCAAAATTCTGAAAATATAAAACTATTCAATCACGTATGAAGGCTTAACCAATTTTCATAAAATTTATATCATTAAAAAGAAGAAGAATTGAAGAAAAATTTGATATCAAAATTATTTTCTTACATTATACAGAAGTCAGTTCCTCGTATTTTGAAATTAATTTTTACATTTGAAAAAAAAAAAAACCCCCAAAACCCCAGTAACTTACAGAACCCACAATGCTGAAAGGTCAAAGGTCAAAAAACCCCAGTAAATTTAAACTAAAATCGATGTTAAATTTACCAGTTTTATTTTGCGCTATCTTTTTTTACAAAGTAACATTTTCATGAATAATTTCGGTAACCAAGGAATAAATACCAAAAGTTTTATCAAATTAAACTAAAGTAAATATATCTGTGTGTGGGGAGGGGAATATGCAACTATCTTAGCCACTAAGCAGGACCCACCAATAAGACACGAGTAATCAAACAAAAGCACTAGCATAACCTTGAGATAAGATTGACATGTTCTGTCTATCAAATCTGATTGCATTTTACTGCATTACAATCGATGTCCATAGTGCAATTTTGTGAGTTGGTAAGACTAGTAGAATCTCTAGTTGTCCTAAGTAGTTGGTCACCAAAGTAGTCAAAGTGGGCTAATGGTAAAAATAACCTCCATAAACAATGTAAGTTTGATGTTGCGATGTTTTGATTTACAAAGATGACAGTAACTAACACTCTTGTTTAGATATCATGTATCCTTTGTACAAAAAAGATGAGATCTTATTCTCGGATGAAGCTTTTGTGTGTATTTGTTTGTGTATTTTCCAACATTTACCATCAAAGGTTTCAAAAATAGAAAAGTCAAAGTATTCAACCCGTTACTATAATAAAAGTATTTGGTTTTGATCCTTTTAATAGAAAAAAACGAAGTGGATGGACTGAAATGAATACATGAGGAACCAGGAATATAAATCCAACAATAATGATATTGTAATAATGATAAGAGATCAATAAGAGATCAAGCGGGAAAATTGAAGGAGCTTTTAAGAACAGGACGTTAAAAGACTTGATATATAAATTAAATCAATGCAAAATCATCCGTTGTAAAGATACTGAGATTAACTAAATGCACATTCATTTAGAAATTAATCACAGTCTAATTCCAATGACACTTTTATCTTTACCATGGAAATATTTGGTAAATAGAGTGAATAAAACATGCAGGCACATAATAGGAATAATTAGAACTTAATGTTCTAGATTAAATGCAACATCGCAACAATTTCAGAGTTAAAACGTATTGTAATCCAACTGGATGTGGAAAGTTTTCATTGAATTGTCAAAATATTATCAAAAATGTTCATAGAAAAGTTATTGTCCTGTGATGCAAACGTTATGTTATGATATACTACCATGAGAGATCATTTTCCAGGCTAATACCTGTGTGGAAGTGGAAGTGACCCGGGGACCTTAGTAAAAATGCATCCCGAAAACAGGATGTTGAACACACAAGCGTGGGTATTCGAAACTCCATAATACTCAGAGCCGAGATGAGGAAGCTCAGAAGAGATAGAGAAAACTCAGAGGACTCAGAACCGAGGGCTGGGAAGGCATAAGACCAAGTCTCCCTGTTGGGAACGATCTCTCGGCACCCTTATCTCTCTCCCACTCTTCATTCTCCGGCCGACAAAATGTAACTTAAGAAATAAAAATATATCCTCATATTTTTACAACCAACTTTCGAGTCTTCTTTCTTTCCTGGAAACAACGGATCTTCACCCCACTATACAAAAGTTAGAAGGTGAAGGAATATTTAAGGTAGGTGTTTCACTCATGGGGAAAGGATATATTTTCTTCAACCTCCTCATCAGTGGGTCTTATTCCGTGGACGATCAAAATTGGAATAAGTAAGGGTTCTTTTTTTGTGCAGTTTTTAAAATACTCAAAGTGCGGATGTAGTAGTAGACATAAGAGGAATTCCAGTCATTCTGCCAATGGTGATAAAAATCTGTGTTTGTTTATTATTTTCATTCAGCCTGTGTAAGCTAATTACATGGCCTGAACCAATGTTCCCTCTAATCTTTTGTACTCTGTGATGACTTGGGCTTCGAATGAAGTCACAAAGTCAAACAATATATATAAACCTACCTTTTTTTTCTATGTAGAAACACAAGGTGATCAGTCCGTTCTTTCAGTTAGTCTGTTTCTTTTTAAGTATTAGCATTAGTGGCTTTAGTGCTGGTTAGTAGTTGAGACAATAGGGAGGAAAAATAGAATAGAGTGTGGTTAGCATTGAGAAGATTTGGCTGATCTTTAGATATGGCACTGATTTAGGAGACGCCAAATCATAAAAATAGAAGGAGAGATTCTAGAAGAGGTCGATGAATACATCTACCTAGGACAGGTAATAAAGCTAGAGAAAGACCATAACTGTGAAATAAAATGACACATAATGATAGTTTGGAAAGCATTTGGTTTGACTAGAGACATTCTCAAGAGCACCTTACCAATGTGCTTAAAGCGTAAAGTATACAATGGTTGCATAATACCCGCCACGGTTTATGGGTGCGAAACTTGGAAATTAACAAAATGAGCTGAAAACCAACTTAGAATAGCACAGAGAACCATGGAAAGAGCAATGCTAGTGATAACTCTAAGAGATAGAAAAAGATCAACATGGATCAGACGGAGGACTAGAGTGAAGGATATTATACAACTAATTAAGCAGCAAAAATGGAGATAGGCTGGTCACCTAGCAAGAAGAGATGACAATAGATGGGGGAAAAGACTAACCGACTGGTGCCCAAGGGACAGTAAACACAGTAGGAAAAGACCAGATACAAGATTGAGGGACAAGATAGAAAAGTTTGCTGGTAAGATGTGGCAGGCGTTAGTACAAAATAGGTCATCCTAGAAGGAGATGGGAAAGGCCTTTGTCCAGCAGTGGACTTATAACGGTTGATGATGATGATGATGAAATAGGTACGACCAGGCTCAGCCACAAGTTGACTCTGACTGGTGATTTTACCTAAAAGCGCAGCAGATTTGTGACGCTGAGTTTGACCCCAAGGTCAACTGTCTAAAAATAGCACAAGCAAACTCCTGTTGTCCAGAGGTCATGACATACTCAGTGGGTTAAAAATCTTATGTTTTACAAATTTTTTTCCTTTGACAAAAGTATGTGTGCACTTTTGAATTCAATATAGTGAATCAATATTTTTTCAATAAAAATTCAGTAAGCTACCTACAGAATTTGAAATCTTTTGTACAAAATGTATGTGCACGCTCAGCTTAGAGGGAACTATGGCCTAAACATCTATAATTTTGTAGACTAACGTTTTTGTGTTTATTCTTTTATTTGAGTAAATATTGCTGTGCACAAAACTGGTATTCGTGCACAAGTCAAAAATGCATGAAAAGATGTAGGGGTTTTATATTCACTCCAGACTCATTAATTGTTTGTTAGCACTATGAAAGTGTAAAGCTTTAGCTTTGAAAGAATTATCTACAGCCATAAAAAAACACACACATTTAATCTCTATGATGAACGGGTTGAAACTAGCCATTGAAGATGCCCATTTAAGATTATGGATATTGATTCATTCTTAAAGAGATTTAGCTGCCAATGATTTGTTATCTGGAAGAAGTGCTTCTGTAGACCAAAAACATTGGAGATGTAGATGTACTTAGGAATGGTTTCTTCTAAGTTGAGAGATTGGTTGAAATATAAACCAATTTCTTTAGATTTGTATCCTTTCTTCCTGATTTTTAATTTCCTAATGTTCCCTGACCTTTCATGGTCTTTCCCTCCAATATCAAAGATGGCTGCTAACACATTAACTGTGTCAGATTATTCCTAATTGTGATCATACTAATGCTAGTTTTCTTCTTCTTCTTCTTCTTCTTCTTCTTCTTCTTCTTCTTCTTCTTCTTCTTCTTCTTCTTCTTCTTCTTCTTCTTCTTCCATTCCTTTCATCTCTTTTTGATTCACCTGTTTTCTTTCCTCTAACTTTTCTTTTACTTTCTCCTCCTCACCTTCCCCTCACCCTTTTTCGTCGTTTCTTTTCATGTTTCCCTTCTTCCTTCTTTCATCTCACCTTTTCTCTTCCCCTTTCATCTCTTTCATCTTTCCCCTTTCCTATCTCTCTCATCTTTTCCCTGCCTCTTTTCTCTTTCTTTCCTTTCACCTTTTCTTTCCCTCTTCTTCTTTCACCCTTTCACCTTTTCCCACTCTCTTTTTCTACCTTTCCTTTCCCTTCTTCTTTCACTCCCTCACCTTTTCCCTACCTCTTTTCCCTCTAATTTTCTTTTCCTTTTTCTTTCTACCCCATGTTTGCTTCCTCTTTCTACCTCTTCTACCTTTCTCTCTTCCCTATTTATTTCTCTTTCTTCTCTTCTAGTTTCTTCTTCTCGTTCATCTTCTTTCTGCTTTTTCTTTTTCTTTTTCTCCTATTTGCATTCTCCTTTTTGCATTTCTAATATTTTTTTATTTTCATCATTTTATTTAATATTCTTTTCTTCCTCTTTTTCTAGTTACTTCTCTTCTCCTTCTTCACTCTTCTTCTCCTTCTTCACTCTTCTTCTCCTTCTTCACTCTTCTTCTCCTTCTTCCCCCTCTACCCATTGTAACATTTTCTTTTTCTTCCCTCTTCTGCTTTTTCTTTCCTTTGGTTTGTACACCCATAATTGACCCATTTTTTCAAATCTGTTTTGCAAATCTTTCTATGTTGCAAAATAAACATGAAAATGCATTCTTTGGAAAATGTTTTCTCCGTTTAGTTTAATAAAAAAGAAGAGACACAACAAAGTTCAACAGGAACAATGATACTAATACAATGCTACTAATACAATGGTACTAATACTAATAAATAACTATGTTGAAATTTAAAATAATTGCAAAAAAATAATTGTTCTTGAGTAGGCGGTTGTAATTACAAAGGTCTCTTTTTATTTTAGGCAAAGACATGCCAGCTGATACCTTACTATTTTATATGTTTTCACTTGAAAAAAAGGGGTATTTTTTGACATTGTGTAAAAAAGGATGATGTTGTTGATCATCATCATCATTAATAGTACTCGTTCAGTTTTCACACCGGTAGGTTTTCACTGGAGATCAAGTGACAGCAAGTCTCCTCAATACTCCTGGAGTATTCTAGCTGATATCAGCAGCACTGTCTTCTGGATGGTCTTGGTCCTTCTGGATGGTCTCGGTCCATCCCCGGATTCCTGGGTTGTCCAATTTCTTTGCTCCTATTTACCTTAAACACCTACGAGAGACAGGATGTGACACAAGGTCAGTTTAACGAGAACGTGTGGGGTAGGAACGTCCTCAAAAATTCTTTTTAGTCCTCGCAACTTCTTTGCTAGGCTCTTCAGGACTGTTTCCAGGGCTCCAACCATGATTTCCAACCATTTCTTTGGCAAGGTCTATATACATATATATCAAGCTTTTCATCAGCATTTTCTAAATGTTATTAACTTCACTCTGTAGTCTGCCGGAACAGCAAAATCCACTATCTAACATTCTTTTCTTGTTCACCACAACTAGACTTGGTCTTCTGGACTGGATTTGATGATTCGTTTGAATGTCAAAGTCTCAGTGGATTTTATATATTTTATTCTCTAGGACAGATTCTGGTCTGTGCAAATACCATTGGTTTGTATGGTCAAAATACAGTCACTTGCACAGTTCCCAGTGGATCACCCTCTCTACTCAGGCATGCTTATTTTCATTTTTCAAGGAATATACAGTACAGAAACAAAATTTGAAAATGTTTGTTTTCAGTTGGCCTTACTGATGATGACTGGGGTCAGTGCAAAGTTTTGAGCCTAAAAGATGGGTAGGTGTAAAGCCAAACATATTGAGACAGTGACAAGCACTGGGCTTGCTAATCAATGAGGATTTTCTTATATTTTCTTATATACTGTAGATGGAGATATTAATGTAATCCTTTATGGCTTACATCCAAAACTTATAGAGGGAAATGAAAAGAATAAGATAAGATATAGAAAAGAAATTTATATATATAATCTATACAGGGATGTGACAAAAGTAAATGGACGCTTCCATTTTCAAACAAGAAATTTTATTCAGTGATTTAAATAATTCAAGAGCATTTTATTATGGAAATTAAGGTTCATTGGACTGATCTTTAATTTAATGGATCGGCTGAAATGTTATCTTAACAACATCAAATACATAAAGAAAAGGTTCAATTGTTTGAGCAAAATTTGGAATGATAATGACTCTTCTCAAAGTTAAAGACAATATTATCATTAATATAAGTTTTTGCTCTTTCAGGTGCCAAATTATCAGATCTGCTATCTTTTCTTGCGGGATATCCAACCAAACTGCTACAAAAAGAGGTCTGGTTAGTCACCTAATAGAAACTGTCATAAGACCAACATCTTTTGGCAGCATCCTATGTTGGTGGTGATCAATTAAAAAATTGGAAAATGG
>VCCN01003262.1:3891007-3913598 GCA_006491835.1 Architeuthis dux
GAAAAAGCAAAGAAAAATAGTCCTACTGATACCTGCAAAAGATTACTTCAAAATTATGAACAAAAGGCAATAATTTATTTACCTTAATGTTTACTGTAAATCCACTTTCAAAATGTTTCATGTTTCTACATGCAATCTAAATTAAAGATGATTAATATCTAGAGAACCACATCTGGAGCATCTTTTATACATGTTTTGGTTTTTTTTCCCTCATGTGTTGATTGACCACCAGATCCAAATCACTGTCCTGAACCATCGAAGCTGAAGCACTAGTGAATTCTGGATAAGTGAAATTCAACCTGTACTACTGGAAAGAGTTTGATTTCCACACTAATGGCCTTGTACCAGACTATGTTTAATAAATACCAATTTGGGAGTCTTGCCATGAAGCAATGGTTAACAAGCTAGTCTCACAAACCATTAATACTGTGTGAGTTTGATTCTCAGTGGGTACCTCCACACTACTGGTCTTGTGCCTGACTAAGCTAAGCTTAGGAAATACCTTTACAATCACCCCTTTTAGATAACCATAATTTGCATTCACGCATTTCTAATAATTTTGTCGTGAATAAATAATAAGCAAGTGTTGTGGTATCGATGATTACTAATTAGAATTTCAAGGGTCACCATTTAGAGTTTTAGTACAAAAGGCATGAGTCTTTTCTCTTTGTCTTTTCTTCTTCGTCAAATTAGGTGGATCGAAAGAAACAGGAAAAGAAAGAAAAAAGAAAAGGAGGAACAAGGAAATTCAGGCATACATTAAAGTAACAAGAATATTTAATAACTGAAGAAGACAGAGTCGTCATGAATCAATTCAAGTGCAAGTGAAATACAATTGAGACATTTTTAGATGGCGACAGATTGATTAAGCAGGAAGCCTAATTCATTTAAGAAAGTATACTCACAAAGGGTATACAAAATTAGCATTCTAAGGGAAATTATGAATCACCGCCACCCATATAGCAGCGTTGGGGATGATCAAGATGCTGATCAGTTAAAACAATTTCATATGCAAATATAAGATGTCATTCAAAATCAGATTCGATTTGCTAATCTGCAGTGTTATCGAACAACATTTGTTGTTTGAGGCCTAAATAAAAATTTTTTATAAATCACAGCCACCCATATATGCTGTGTTGGGAGTGATCAATTAAAAAGTTGGGAAAAGGGGCGATCAATGAATAAGATACTTCTCTCGCCTTATGTTGGACTGTGATCACTAAAAAAGGTCTGGATTTTCAAAAAACAAGTGGGCACAAACTAGTGACCAATTTAGCATAAGCTTACATTGCATATTGAACTCCCCTCTAAAAACCTATTATGGGGGAAATTTTCAAAAAACAAAATAAAAACAGTTTCCCTACTCATTGAGGGGAGTGTGTGTGCAAAATTTCAAGTTTCTATTATGAACGGTTAGGGCTGGCGAAGTCCGGATACATGGATAGACACATTTATAGATAGATAGATACATAGATACATATAAATGTCAGAATACATGAATAATCTAAACCCAGCAATAAACCAGTGTTGTGGGTAAGCAATATCGTAGTATTTACCGAGAGACAAATTGGTAAAAAGAACAGGTCTGGTTAGTCACTCAATAGAAACCGTCACATGACCAATGTCTTTTGGCAGCATGCCGAGTTGGGGGCGATTAAATAATTGGAAAAAGGGGTGATCAATGAATAAGTTAACTTCTCACCGTTTTTTCTAGACATAATAAGTAGTAAATAATTAAGCAGCAAAAATGGAGATGGGCTGGTCACTTAGTAAGAAGAAATGAGAACAGATGGGGGGAAAAGACTAACTGATTGGTGCCCATGGGACAGTAAACGCAGTAGGAAAAGACCAGACACAAGATGGAGGGACGAGATAGAAAAGTTTGCCGGTAAGACGTGGCAGAGGTTAGCACAATCTGGGTCGTCATGGAAGGAGATGGAAAGGCCTTTGTCCAGAGCTGCTGCTGCTGCTGCTGCTGCTGCTGATGATGATGATGATGATGATGATGTTGACAGTATGTTGACAGTTTTGGTTGACAGTTTCTAATAGATTATATAAGCAGATTCACAGGAAAGTACAAAAGGGAAACTTCAGAAAAATATGTAAGTCTCAATATAAAGCATTTTATGTTTGGCATGAAATATTTGCTATGCAAATGACTAAAACATGACCTGGAATGAATTTTGTATTAGGCACACATGTTTGCTATGCAAATATCTAAAAATAATCAAGAAATAAAAGATGTTTAATCAAGTTAATGTCAGAAGAAAGGATACAAAGTCATCGAAACAAGGGCGGCATCTGGTGCATGCCTTTTATTTACATCACATGGATGTAATTGAAAACAATTACATATTTCTAGAATTTTCACCAATGGTGTCAAAATTTTGTGTTTCTTAATCTTTAATGCGCTCATGCAAGCTTATTATAAAGCTTATCCAGCTGTAATTTTGAAGTAAAATGTCTCCATGTTCAATCTCTGAATTGTGTGAGCCTCACTGCTCAAAACTCAGTGGAAATGGTACAAAGGTTATTTAAGTCACCACATAAGCTAAAATTGAATTTCGCTTGATTTTGATTCTTGCTTTGTTTTTGGGACTGCACATTTAACAATGTACCCGTTATGAAACAAATGCAGACATGAATTCAGTGTATGATCACAAATTGACTCATATAAAGGGTGTCCTATAAATAATGCCCAATTTGTCCCAAGTGTAATGCCCGATTTACCCCAAAAGTAACAGCCAATATTAGTTACATGCCTTATTATTTCACAGATTGATGTAATATGTTTAAATAGACAGCCAAGAGCAAATTGGGTGTTACTCTTGGGACACCCTGTATTATGGGTATTTTCCAAATTTTATAAATTTTACAGTCATAAGTAAATGATTAAAATTTTAAAAGCAGTTTTTTGCTGTTTTTACCCCGGGCAATCTTGTGTCTGCAAAATAACTTAAAGAATTCTTGTCAGTACCAGATGCATCCAATTTCCTAAACAATTTAGCACCTGTAGTCCCTCTATACAAAATTTCAAATCAACCAATAAACCATTTAAATAGCCAATGTAATTTTCATTAATTTATTGATTATTTTAAAATACAAAACTTTGAAATACATTGATCTTTAAAGGGACATATATATTTAATACTGATAATTATAATGACATCTATTAGTTGAGAGCCTATATTTGTCCGGCGATGGTGTGAGCGACTGCTAAACAAGCGGCATATATCCGAATAAAGAAACAAACTCTGTGCAGGGAGCGAACCCGCGTCCATCTTGGAAGCTACCTTATATGCAGGTACTGCTCTAATCGATGTCGACAGTATGAAATCAAATGATGGATAATTTTATATCCGGCAGAATATGATAATTATAATGACATTTATTAGTTGAGAACCTATATTTGCCCGGCGCGGTGCACAGAGTTTCTTTATTCACATCCGCTTGTTTAGCAGTCGCTTACTGACGCCGGGCAAATATAGGCTCTCAACTAATAAATGTCATTATAATTATCATATTTTGTCAGATATAAAATTATCCATCCTTTGATTTCATATTTAATACTATAAAGACAAAGAATGTTTTTTTCTCTATGTGTTTTAGAGACTCCTGAATGGTTGCACCCTACAAATTGAAAGTTTGTGTATAAGGGTAACTTGACCCCAGGATGAACGTAGGATAGGTGGCAATGGTCTAAAAGTTAAATTGGGGTCAAGTCAAAATTATAAATAGATATACTGTAATATAATTTTAATGATCAACATAATTAAACTTCAATGATTACAAAATATATCCTTTAATTTACTCGCTCAAAGGCCGCTTTCACCAGCCATTAAGCCCGCCATCAAGTCACTTCCTTTGTATCAAATTAATATTATAATTATTTGCAATTAAATAAACAAGGGAAACTACTCTATAATTACTATTTTTCCCAAAAAGGGAAAATAAAAGTCCCCCCCCCAATGTTCCACCTCAATTTTGACCCATAGAAGGGAAAAAAGTATTATCAGAATATGAGGTCAGGTAAAAAAAACAACTTCCAAAAAAGTGCTATCAGAATATGAGGTCAAGCAAAAAAGGTTGACTGCATAGAGAGAGAGAGAGAGAGAGAGAGAGAGTAAGACTCTGTGAGGGAAAAACTCAGAACTTGTAAATGTCATCTTAGCGGCACCTTCCCCAGCAGGGGAGCACTGTGGCCCTCAGGCCAGCCAAAGCGGCCGGCTGGCGTCTCACCCTAGCCTTCAAACCTTTAACGTATTTATAGACTATTAACCCTCTAGGCTTCAGACGTGGTCAAAAGTTATATTGCATCATTCTGCTGACGTCAGCACTATTTGGCTGATCAGCCAATTTCTTTGTTATTGTTTATTATTTGGATTCGTCCTTTGCTAATCTCGGCTTCATCTGTTGTCAAAACCGACAGGTCAAGCCTGACCCATGACTGTTTTAAAATCCCTTCGCTTTACGTTCATTTTAATCAGCTGATTTTTGTCACATATCTTTTCAGTTTGACCAAGTATATGTACTTATCAAGGAAACAACATACTTCTAAAATATTCCATACCACATACACTGCCCAATATCTAGCAATTGTGTTTTATATACTTTCACAAGTTATTTTTATGATCACATGTTGATAAATTATTTGTAATACAAAAACATGTTTTAATCTTAATGAATTATTGCTTTAATTTTTTTTCCATAGTGTAAAAAGAAAATACTGCTGCTCTTCCTAAAAAATAACTTTGGTAGAAAATAAATCAATTTAGTTTAAATACACCTAAACATTTTTATTCTATTTTTATTAGATCAAGTATTATAAATCATTATATTTTCTTTTTAATTTTATGACTACTTGCTTTTATATATAAAATATCGCAACTTTTACTCAAACTAATTACTCTTCGTCCGTGAGCAAACAGTGTTGATTGGAAATAAAGAATAAGTCTTAGATTTGAACCCACATCCCCTAAGGGAGCACGTTTAACGCCCGCCTGCTCTATCAAGTGAGCTACTAAGACTCAACCAGAAGGTAGAAGTCCAAATAACACCCTTAAACCCATCCTAGGTAAAAGTAGTCATAAAATTTAAAAAAAAAAAAAATTATTGAAACCTAAACATGTTTTAAAATTAATGTTTCCATTTTTTTTCCATAGTGTAAAAAGAAAATACTGCTGTTGCCCCTAAAGAATAACTTTGGTAGAAAAGAAATCAGTTTGGTTTAAATACACCTGTATAATAATGATAGGAAGAAGCTTTCTTCATTTTGCAGACGAATATGCTAGAGAAGTTGACCTTGTTAACCTATCAAGATGATTTTGTTGATGGATAGGTCATCTTATAGAGTAAGGTGAGAAATGAACGAGAAGAAATAGTAAAAGAAAAAAAAACTAAGAAAAAAGAAAGTTGATGTATTTTTTTTCCTTCTTGTTCTTCGTGTATTTCCGTGACTCTCCGTCAATGCAAGCTTATCGATTTGGTAGTCACGCTTGTTACGTGGATTGTCGACTCACACCGAATATTGTTAATGTCGTTTTGGAAGTGTGACCCTGGCGAATATAAGTGAAAGGAAAAACGCCTACAAGAAAGAATAAGTGAGGAATTAGAATTTAAAATAATAATGATAATAAAAGTGGCAAGAGGCGGTGAGAAGATAAAAAAAGAAAGAGAAGAGAACTGTAGTTTAATTGTGTAGATGAGATAAATAATAAAATAAAAAGAAAGGGTTTAAATTGATTAAGAACAGCTACATGACACGGGGAAAGGAATGAAGTTAACACATGAACGAGGAAAGAAAGATAATATGAAAGAAATGAATAAATCAAAGAAAGTGGCCGAAATATTTTGTGGGAAAAGAAGTGGCAAAGACCGGGAGAATTGAGAGAAAATAGGGGATTAAGATTTTATTTTTAAGAAAGAAAAAGATGGGAGTCAAAGTAATTAAAAGAATATGGAAAGAGAAGATAAAGAATTACTTATATAGCAACAATAAAAAACAAATTAAAAACAATAACACACAAGCTAAAGAGAAATACAGTGATATGACAGAGAGAGGGGGAGAGTCAGTGAGTGAAAAAGAGGATGGATTGGAAGGATATAGACAAGGGGGTGGAAATTGCTAAGCAAAACAGAGAGAGTGAGAATTGAAAAGAGGGAAAATAAACTAATAATATCAGAGAGAGGGGGAGAGAATCAGAGAGTGAAAGATGTACAGGGGGTGACGGAAATTGGTAAGCAAAACAGAGAGAGTAAGATTGAAAAGAGGGAAAATAAACCTTATAATACCAGAGAGAGGGGGAGAGAATCAAAGAGTGAAAAAGAGGGTGAAAGATGTACAGGGGGTGACGGAAATTGGTAAGCAAAACGGAGGGAGGGGGTTTTGAGAAGAGGGGAAATAAACTAATAATATCAGAGAGAGGGGGAGAATCAGAGAGTGAAAAAGAGGGTGAAAGATGTACAGGGGGGTGACGGAAATTGGTAAGCAAAACAGACGGAGTGAGTTTTGAGAAGAGAGAAAAACTAATAATACCAGAGAGAGGGGGAGAGAATCAGAGAGTGAAAAGAAGGTGAAAGATGTACAGGGGGTGGCGGAAATTGGTAAGCAAAACAGACGGAGTGAGTTTTGAGAAGAGGGGAAAATAACTAATAATACCAAAGAGAGAGGGGGGAGAATCAGAGAGTGAAAAGTGAGTGAAAGATATAGAGGGGTAGCGAGAATTGGTAAACAAAACAGAAGGAGTGAGATTGAAAAGAGGGGAAAATAAATTAACAATGGCAACATAGAGAGAGAGAGAGGGGTCAGAATCAGAGAGTGAAAAGGATGGGAGATATAGAGAGGGTGGCGAGAAACCGCAAGCAAAACAGACGGAGTGAATTTTGATAAGAGTAAAAGGAGGAGGAGCGAATGAAAGAGAACAGGGAGGAGGCGGTTAGCAATTAATTGTTTGCCACGAAAACCAAGGCAGACATATCAACAGACAGAGATACGAAAACACCAATAATATCTGCTCGAGTAACAACAGCGACGATAATAACAAGAATACTACTAATAATCGCACCATCATCAACAGCAGTAATAATAGTAATAATAACAGCAATAACAAGTCTATTTCTGTGTAAAAGCAAGATAAATGCAGTAATTATAGTAGTCAGCCATCATCAGCCTACGTAGATATCAGGTGCGGTGTGTGCTGGCTTCGACGACGTGGAGAACTTTATCTTTAAAACTTAAACAATTTTTTTTATCTCTTCTTCCTTGTTTTTTTTCTCTCCATTCATCTTTAATTTAGTATTAAAAAAAAAAAAACTAGTAAAAAAAGAAAACGAAGTAATTATCATCTTATCTTTTCTTCTTTTCTTTTCATCCTATTTAATTTCATTCATTCATAAATACTTGTCACATTTCTCTAGTAAGACTAGACGATCTTTTCCGGATTCTTGGCTACCTGAGATTATTATTTATTTGTTGTGAGAATCGGATCGAAGAAGATCTCTTCTTACTTCCTCTGTATTTCACTTTTATTTCGGCAATACACAATAATAATAATAATAATAACAACAACAACAAAACCGAGATTGTTTTTTTTCTTCTGAAAGTGTCTTTAGGACTTTCTTTCTTTCTTTTTTTCACTTTTATTTAAAAAAAAAAAATCAACATCAAGGAACTTGTCGTGGATTTTTCTCCAGCAAAGATAGAAAGAAAGACAAGAACTACAAGAGAAAAGATAGAGAGACAAATTAAAGGAGGAATTGGTAAATATCTTTAAACATTTCTTCTTCTTCTTCTTCTTTTAAAACAATGCCTGTGGAGTGTCGAAGACTTTTCTCTTCTGTTTAGTGTTTGTTGCTTTACTGAGTGTTTAGTGTTTATTTATGCCGGGTTTTTCAAATATAAATTTAGTATAGAGATTAAAAAAAATTATAACTTTTAGAAATTATTTTCGTATTTTTAAAAACAAGGATTTTCTAAAAATGTAACAAATTACTTTTTGTTGTTTTTCTGGTAAACATAACACCAGCATTTGATCGGCAAGCTCTCCGATCGTCTACAGGTGACTCTCCTTTACACGGATCACGGATGTATACGACGATGTCGGAAAGCTTGTTGTTGGTCGAAATGATTTTATATTGAAAAACACGGCGAAAATTACGATGTCATTTATTACAATTCAAATCGAAAAGTAAAAATTCCCTAAAAATGAAATTATTAATTAAGTCAAAATGAAGATTTAAAAACACGCTTGTTACGTGTGAAACAAATTAAAAAGTAGTTTTTGCCAGTAGTAAAAACAAACATTGTTTTTAAATATTCACTGAACACTGATTTTACTCTGACTGACATGACTTGTGTGTCCTCATCTTCGTTCGTCGCAACGTTTCGATTATTCGTTGTAGCCTCCAGCCTTCTTCAGGTGTACGTCGTAGTTGATAACCTGTTGGGAATTTCGAACCGGGGCCCCTATTCAATCCACGGGCAGGGGGGGAGCTGGTAATAGGCGCCCTTTTCAAACTGGTCATTTAGTATTTTTGTAATCAGCGCTAAATTATGATATATGTAATGTATGGGTTACGGTATACATGTATGCCTCTGGAGTGCCCCCCCCCCCAAAAAAAAAACCCCATAGGCCAGGGCCAAATAGCCCCACTGGACCCCTCTGCCCGGGCCTATCCACAGGGGGGAGGAGATTTGATCTCCCCATTCAATTCATTATTCATTGAATAAAGGGTTCAGTTCGAAATTCCTAGAAGGTTAGGTTACAGACACCTGAAGAAGGCCGAAGGGTACAACAGCCGAAACGCTGCGACTATAACCAAGACGAGGACGAGTAAATCGGTGTATAAATATCTAAAAACAATGTTTGTTTTTGCTACAAAAACCAAACCTACCTTCCCCTTTCTTACACGTGACTAAAAAAAAGTGTTAATTAAATTTTCATTTTGACTTTCCGTATTTATTAACCGGCTGATAAGACGCTACAAGTGGCAAGATGCACCCAAAGGTATTTTTCGGCGAATATTGGAGGATTAAATAGCTTTTTTTCGCACTTAGCAGGTCCAAGTCGCCGACTCTACGGTGTCATTTTTCTTTCTGTCACACCCACAGCTAAATTATCACATTGGTGGACCTATTATCAAATATTTTTCAGGAAAAGGGTGCGTCTTAAGCCGAGAAATACGGTAATTATTCACAATTTAAAAATGATGAAGACACTACACTAGTCCGTGTAAATCCATGTACTCTGTAATAATGATAATTCCTCATCTCAGAAATTCAGACAAGCATTGTTTTTAAGTGTTTATTGCTAAAAATATCTTTTGTGTGAATGTTGTGGTGTTGTTTATGCTTTCTGCGTACAGTTACCGGTGCCTCATATTGCGAATACTTATTTTTGTACTAAACTATCTAAAAAAAAGAAATTATTGATGTTGCCTAAAGTTTTCTTATACTCGCGATATGAAGCAAAACAAAAAAAGGCATATTATTGGCATTTGGCTTTATTCTTTATACTTATTTTATCTACAGACAAAGACGTCGTCGAAATATTTTCGTATTACTATTATGGCACAACACCCCTTTTATTGGTAAAAGTGAAAGTAAAGGCTTCATTTCTATATCTACCTACCTTATTTTCTAATGCAATAAGGACTAACATACTTATCATTTGTTACAGGAAGAGGAAAACCCCTCTTTTTATTATTTCAATTTGCAAAAGGCATTGTAAATAAGACACAATCATTAATAGCTCCAACGATTTTTTTTTCTTCTAGATGTAAATTGGGTAATTATTTATTTATTTTAGACCTTTTTACTTATGTAATTTAGTGTTTTACTTTTGTCATTCCCCCCCACTCCTGTTTTCTGGGTAAATAATGACACTAGTTAGTAGTAATAGTTACTATTTTCATATTTGTGTACCTTCCTTCTGTCAGTGTCACTCAGGCAGTACTAAAAAGTACAAGACTTGCTTTTGATATAAAATAATATTGAAAAAGCTTTCTGGACCCTTATTTCGTTGAACTATATATTGAAATAATATAAACATAACATGTATTTTCCCCGTGTCTCTATCGATTGAAAAATTATTTTGGAAGAATTTCAGCCCCGGACGATTATAACCATCAAAACACGTGTTTCAGAATGTAGGGGTTTTTACAGATCTACTTTTTCCAATTTAATGCCACATAAATTTTGTTCCAATAAATACGATGTTGAATTTAGCCTGAGAAAAACAGTAAAAAAACGTTGTTTTTTTTTTATCCACCGAAACATTTGGGCCTTTTTCGTTAGTCCGAATCGTACCACACTAAATAATTATAGCTCACCGTATTTTTGTTTGCTAAATTTAAATTTAAAAAAAGTTAAAATCCCCCAACACAAACTAACCTTTTCCCTGACTGACTAACCCTATCCCTAACCCTAACCTTGACCCTAGGTTTAGATTATTATCTCGATAAGATAAGAGTCGAGTTGTCGAAATGTCCTTGACATTTTAAGATGTGCTAGTACCGATCACCGTCACTGACTGACAGACATACCGGAATGAGTCACGTTCCTTGCTAGATAGATCTTCACACAAGACTATCGTATTTACTCTAGTAGTACATTGCGATCTCGAATATAATGCGACCCCACTCACTTTTTGTAGCGGTTAAGATTCAATTTGATTCAAGTCAAAAAAAAATCCTTTTCGCCAGTAACTTTTTGTGCTTTTAATCCATTAGACCCTAACAATCTTCCTGGAATTTGTTAGGTTTTAGAAAAAAAAAGATTTGTTGACGTTTCGCGAGGGTGTTCTATTTACAATGTAAATGTAATGGTAAACTGGACCGTTACTTTCCTTGTATGTGAAGCTTCTCTGATATTTCAATGACTATTTTCTTTTTTTTTTTTTGTGCTTTCATTAAGTTATTTTGGGGGTCAGACCCTCCACACACTCCCAGGTGGACACACGTACACCCTCGGGCAGCCCCGCTTGCCCACCCATCAGTGACAATTTCTTTGTGCTTTCATTAAGTTTTTTGGGACCCTCCGCACACTTCCAAGGTGGACACATGCGCACCCTCGGGCCCACTCAAAACCTTAATTAAAGCTCAAAAAAATCGTTATTAAAATATTGAAAAAGCACAATTTATTTTTCTGACTTAACCGATGTGAATCTTAACATTTGTAGCTAAAAATCATTTTACACTCGATTATAATGCTACCCCCCCACACACACACCTCTTGCGCATCTATGGTCTGTCTTTCAGTCTTGTTTTTTCTTTGCATTTATTCATTTACAAAAATACGTTGGGCTGTAATAGCTATAATTATTTAGTGTGGTGGGGACCATCAGAGTATGGTTTGGGTGTGTGTGTGTGGGGGGGGGGCAGAGTGCTTGATTTGCCCTGAAATGTAACACTGTTTTGACAGAATTCAGCAGTTTGCTCCCTCCCCCCGCTCCCTGGCTCGTACGCCCATGGTCGGGACTAACAGAAAAGGCCCAAACATTTTACGAAAGAATTGGGAAAGCAGCTGGTTAAAAATACAAAAATGAATCGTCTATAAAAAAAAATGAATATTTAAAAACACACAGATTTGTTTTTAGAAATCACAATTACTGCTTCCTTTTTTAAAAATCTATTGATAGAAAAAGTGCATTTTTCAAATTGTGAACTTCCTGTGTCTCCCACGCGTGCATGTGTCCTTATATTCTGGTCAGTTTAGTTCACCCGTGCCGTCAAAAAGTGATGCAAATATTTAAATAATTATGCAATTGCATTATAAATATCAAAAACATTACGTTGCTCTGCATTTTCTTGTTTATGTTCAACCAGAATGGCAGTGGCGTAGCAAGGGTTCTCAGCGGCTGGGGGCAGTTGTGCAATATCCTAGGGGAGGGCATAATTATTAACAGGCATTATAGGACAGAGGAGATTTTGCACCCTTTCACAACCGCGCCCGGGGGCGACTGCCCTTTCTTGTCACCCTCTTGCTACGCCACTGCAGAATGGACTCGGATTTTTCATGAATCTGCAAAAAAATTTATAAAAAAGAGAGACTACTCTATGATTAGCATTTAATAGTTGTCTCCCTTGGCAAATGTTACAGACAAAAATATATACCTACGCATGGCGTATCAGGGAGATGTTTGTCTATTTGCGAGATGTTATTTGTGTATGGTGCTTGCTACAGCATTTTGCGAATGTGAACTGTGCCGAAAATGAATTGAATGAGATGCATATAAACTGAGAGGTATGTGTGTGAGAGAGAGAGAGAGACAGCGTGACAGACAGATAGATGCGGGTGGACTGAGATTATAACTAGATGAATAAACCTTGTGGGGGGGGGCAGTGATACACTGAAGATGAAACTGAGAAAGATGGACATCGACGGCACGAAAGGGTAGCAGTTCTCTGCACAATAAAATGTAAAATGTCTAATATCTTGTCTACAGAGCTACTAGTATTGCTTTATTTTCGCATTACATATTCCAATGACTGGTCCCGAATTACCTAAACCTACCCCTAACGTGGTACAAAACTGTTGTAGCAACAGGAATGTCGGCAATGTTTGAGTATGAGATGCAAAAATAACCATACTAATAACTCTGTTGGAGGGACCACACTTCTTTTTAGGGGCCTCACTACTTAACTTGTAACTTTTTTTCTTTTTCTTTCTTGAAAGCAAAAATAAAGCTCCCTCCTATATAAAATAAACAAAAACAGCATTAAATTCCTCTCTCCCACCTCCTACAAAAAAAAAAGAAATATTCATAAATTTAAAAAAAATCATTGGTTCCTAACAGGCGAGTCAGCAAGAGTTGATTCGCCAAGGTGGCGGGGGTGTGTGGAGGGGAGGATGATGAGTTGTGATCATATCAGATTTAAAGGAATAAGACTGAAATCCTCCCACATGAAATTTCTCAAGTCAAAAGGGCTCTGGTCTTGTTGGAAGGGGGGTGGGGTGGTGCTGACAAGAAACAAAGAAAACGGGGGGTGGGGGGTTATCTGTTGTTCAACAATAATTGGTTTGTTTATTGATCCCTTGGGATCTGCGCAAATCCTCATATCGTGTTCAGAGCCGTTAAATGCTAATTAAATAAATAAGGTTGCATTGGGCCCTTGGGGTGGGGGAATTAATAAAATTTGCCCTTGATTCATTCAAGGCTGCTCTGATCTTAACGCCTGTTTCGGTGAAGGCCAGAACCCAGGGAGAATAAAATCCCCTTTCTCGCAATCTCTGCTCCCCTTCCCTATCCAGAAACATATGAATGACTCCGAACTAGTTTTTCTTTCTGAATTTATTTTTTTCTTAAATCAATGGCGTTTAATTATTGCTTCATAAGAGGCCAAATTTTTATGCTGACAAGAGAAATGACATTATTTGAGGAGATTATCTTATAGAAAAGAGATAGCAATTTAATTAAAGTTGTCACACATCCAAATTTTTTTTTTACAGTGGACAGGTTTCAAGTTCTTGCATTCTGCAGAATTAAAGTTTAAAAGAAAATCAATTCTCTAATTGTGGAGGGAAATGACTTTGTGAATAATGTCATTAAAGGAGTGTGTGTGTGTGTGTTTCTTTCTTTTTAATATTGTGGAACCAGTGCAATGCTTGGGGTTCATGTGACTAAAACATATTTTCACGCTTAGTTAAAAAAATGAAACAATAGCTAGCATTCCAAGGGAAATTATGAATCACTGCCACCCATATATGCTGTGTTGTGGCTGATCAAGATGCTGATCAGTTAAAACAATTTCATATGTAAATATGAGATGTCATTTAAAATCAGATCCGATTTGCTAATCTGCAGTGTCATCAAACAACATTTGTTGTTTCAGGCTTAAATAAAAAAAATTATGAATCATTGCCACCCACATATGCTGTTCTGGGAGTGACCAATTAAAAAGTTGGAAAAAGGGGTGATCCATGAATAAGTTACTACTTTCGCCTTTTGTTGTGCTGTGATCACTAAAAAAGGTCTGGATTTTCAAAAAACAAGTGGGCACAAACTAGTGACCAATTTAGCATAAACTTACATTGCATATTGAACTCCCCTCTAAAAGATTGTTTTCCCTACTTATTAGAGCGTGTGTGTGTGTGTGTGTGAGTAAAATTTCAAGTTTCTACTATGAACGGTTAGAGCTGGGCGAAGTCCGGATACATATAAATGTCAAAACACATGAATAACCTAAACCCAGCAACAGTATTTAAACCATTGTTGTGTGTAGCAGTGATTTTTAAAAACTAGATACAGTGATAAAAAGAATTGATTTATGTAATTAAACCTAGCTTATTGTGTGTCAGAAACTGTTTTATGAAACACCAGATAAAATTTTATTTGTTAAAAAAAAAAAAAGAAAAAACTATAAACAAGAAGTTTGTTGCATAAATCACCATTAGAAACAGACACCCATAAAACAACATGCGGGAAACTGGTTTCCAAGGGTTGGGGTGTTAGTAACAGAGGAAGCCATTAATTATAAATAAGGATAATGTTATCAAATGATTATTGCTATAAAAATGAGTCAGTCCTGAACACTTTATTTAAAACTAGCTGGGGTACTCTCTCTGATAAAACCATATTATATTTTCTTTCTCAAGACTGACAAATTTCCAGGAGGTTTGATGGTCTAATAGATTGAAAACACATAAAATTAAATTAAAAAATAAATTAAAATTTTCTCTTTCGGGTTTGAACTTGGTCCGCCAATTGTATTTACCTTGTTTCTAAATACTGGTGTATTGAAACTTTCACTGATTACTTTAGAAATAAAAGCATTTTTTTTTTTTCATGTGAGAACCCATAGAAATCGAAAAATTATTTTTTGCAAAATTCTACCTAAAAAAGTGTGCTGTAGCTAAATTGAGACCTGCTGATTTTGAATATGCCTTTCGTTTATCTCTGTGATACATGATTCTCGGATTATAAGAGTACAAAGACACATACACAACTACTAGCTGGGGTACCCGGCGTTGCCCGGAAGAAAAACAAATACCAAGTCTAACAACATTGGAAAGCTAATGATATTTTATAGAGATTTCATCAAATCAAATAAGGCCTCCCCATGCAACATACACATCGGTTGCTAACTTTTTGTGTTATTCTGCTTTGATGTGCAAACTGCTATCAGATTTAAATTGTGCCCATGTTTTATTGTTGTGTTTGGGTTGGGATTAAGGTTAGGAGTAGGGTTAGGGTTTTTGCTCTAAGAAAAACATTTTATTATCACTCCTTAAAAGAAATACTGCTGAACTGGCATAAGCACTGAGAGAAAGAAATTTGCATCTGCGATTACCTATGATGAATAGAAAGTAAGGGTACAGTTCAGCAGTATAGCTACACTGTAAATAGAACCCCCTCTTATAAAACCTTTAGATATTTCCTCTCTCAAAACTGACAAATTTTCGGAAGGTTTGAAGGTCTAATAGATTGAAAGCACTTGAAATTAAAGGGAAAAATAAAGATTTTTGCCGTCAGTTTTGAACTTGGTCTGTCGATTGTATTTACTGCATTTCTAAACACTGGTGTATTGTTGCTTTCATTGATTTCTTTAGAAATAAAAGTAGTTTTTTTTTAATTTTTTTTTTTTAAGTGAGCACAAGTGCAGACCCCAAGGAAATCAATGTCTTTTTGGAGGGGGCAAAATTCAACCTAAAATGCGTGCTATGGGCAGGGTTGCCAGATCAGTTTTCTCAAAATTGGTCAAAAGTTGGACAGAATAAATTTGATGGCTAGAAATAGCTGATAGTGGCTAGAAGTAGCTAGATTATTATCACAATAATGAAAATAAATAGCTAAAAGTTGCTAGAGTTTTTCAAGGCTAAAAAAGGACACAATGTCCGAAATAGGACAAATCCGGCAACCCTGGCTGTGGGTGAATTGAGACCTGCTGATTTTGAATACACCTTTGTTTCCCCTCTATAATGTGTATGTCTCGACTTATAAGAGTACAAACATACACACTTTACTAATTTATAATATAGAAGATACTGCCAAAATTACATAAGCACTGAGAAAGAGAAAAATTCACATCTGTGATGAATAGAAAATAAGTGTCCAGTTTAGCTTTATAGCTACATTGTAAATAGAACCCTCCTCTAAAACCTGAAAAAAAAATTTTCTTCTCAAAACTGACAAATTTCCGGAAGATTGTAAGCATGTAAAATTGAAAGAATTAAACTTTCTCTTTCTGTGCCTCTAACCACTCGACTATTGAGCGATCATGATTTTTAAATAAATAAATAAATCTTTAAATAGAAGCTTACGAATTAGTGCAGAAAAAAAAAAGAAAGTAAAAAGGCATTGACCTGAAAATGTGTGCATTAGATATATTAAGACCTGTTGATTTCAAATATGCCTTTGTTCTTCCTCTGTGATGGGTAGTTCTTGATTTATGAGAGTACAAACATAATTTACTACTTTATTATATAGAAGAAGATTAATTAAATATTCATATTAATTTCATATTGATTTTTTATAATGTAAAGTTATTTATAACAATGAATGTAAATTGTTCCAATTTTTATATCCTTTGCTTAAACTTATCAGCTGGTTATTGTTATCTAAAAGAACCTGTTCCAAAGTGATTACAATCAGTGGCTTCCTCTGTATTTAGTATAATTCTTACAATTACAATGTACTAAATATTGCTAAACCGTAACCCTAACACTTGGAAATCAGATTTCCTTCAAACCAATGTGCAAGTGCATTTTTACATAAGTTCTGTCTTGTTGTTTTCATATCTTGGTGTACCATCCTTGATCTTAGGAGCATGATTACAGATACTTGTCTCAATATAAAATATTGCTGATCACTTGGTGCTGAAATCTATAGTTGCTGACATGGCAACATTTGTAGCCTTGTGTAGGTTGTGAAGAGATTTATTTCCTGATATTTTTGTCATTTTTCTGGGTGTTTCTACTATAGATCAAGTTGCACCTTTCAAAATATAATGTTAGGATATTTGTAGTTGAGAGGACCTCAGAATTAAAGATACAGTGTTTAAAATCCATTATGGAGGAATTTGTTTTCAATGCTGATTTAACAAAACAAAAAAAAGCTAAAAACCTGCCCTATGAGCATGGTTTTTCATCTAGTTCTTGGGAAAGGCTTAAATCGAGCCTTTGGTCCCAATAAGAGATTAAAACATTTTTTTCAGATGTATCTCAATCGGATATTTCAATATCTATTTCTCAGGTATTTAAAAAAATAAATATATTTAAATAATAAATATATTTCATCATCATCATCAGCTGTTATAAGTCCACTGCTGGACAAAGGCCTTTCCCATCTCCTTCCATGACAACCTATCTTGTTCTAATCTCTGCCAAGTCCTACCGGCAAACTTTTCTATCTCGTCCCTCCATCTTGTGTCTGGCCGTCTCCTACTCTTTTACTATCCCATGGGTACCAATCTGTTAATCTTTTCCCCCATCTATTGTCATCTCTTCTCGCTAGGTGACCGGCCCATCTCCACTTTTGTTGTTTAATTAGTTGTATAATATCCTTTACTCTAGTCCTTTCTCTGATCCATATTGATCTTTTTCTATCTCTTAGCGTTATCCCTAGCATTGCTCTTTCCATGGCCCTCTGCGCTATTCTAAGTTGGTTTTCAGCTCGTTTGGTTAGTTTCCAGGTTTCGCATCCATAAGTCATGGCTGGTATTATGCAGCCGTTATATACTTTTCGTTTTAGGCACATTGGCAAGGTGCTCCTCAGAATGTCTCTATTCATACCAAATGCTTTCCAACCTATTGTTATGCGTCGTTTTATTTTGCAGTCATGGTCTTTAATAAAATATATTTCCCAGGTAATTCAATCTCGGGTTACAATGTAGCATGTCGGCTACTTAGAGTTCACATACAGATAAACAGAATAAGACTTTTAGTATTACATAGATGGATAGAAATCAGATCATTATTATCGAGGTAAGCGTGAACACAGACCTCACACTATTATTCAGTTGCAAATCACCCAGGCCTTTTTTTCATTCTTTAAGTTAGCGCATTTTAGGGGTACCTTAATTCAATGCCTCTGGTTAAAATGCCTGGTTCGGCTACATAGGGGTCACATACAGATAGTACACAGAAAATTTCATGGGGATATGTTGTGTGGTTCCTGTCCCATTCACACACATGTCTCCTTGAGCTCTCTGATCTACTAATCAACACAATAACAATATGGCTGCTCGTTGACCAAAACGTAAAACAGTGCCCCCTTACCGGAAGTGGATAAGTGCTCTTGTGCCTAAGGGGAATAACTCAAGATACTTAACATTTATTAATTCTTTTCTTTTTCTTTCTCTTTCATAAAGTTAAATTTCATAAGGCGAACATATATTTTTCTGATAACTGATTTAAGTAAAAAATAACTTCAGTTTTTCTCAAGTTTATTGACAATGCAAAAAATAACAGAAATCAAACTGCTTGTTCAAGAGACCTCATAAGGAGGTTTTCATTCACACACAAAAAATAAATGTAAATAACCAACATCCTATATAACACATATAAACAGAACGAAAACAGATAATAACTACTATAATAACTTTTATTGACAATGTTGAAAAGGCATAAGATAAATCAGGGCAATATGTCATATGGGTTAAGGTAATGTTATTTTTTAAACTTCTCTTAAAGTCAAGTTCTCAGGAGTATAAATCCCTCACCCAATCATACACTTCTGTTGAAAGGGAGGGAAAATAATGTTCGATTTTCAACAACAGTTCTTCCAGGTGTGTTTCAATAAGACTTGAAATTTGCTGATATCCTCCTTCACTCTTAAGCTCCAGCAGTAGTTGAAACATTTCTTTTTGCAACATTCAGTCTTCTTTTAAATCCAAGAATCTTGTCACTTGAAGTCGATAGATTTTCTCCAGGGCCTTTCAGTGACTTGTTCAGCTGATTCATGTGATGAAAAATGTCTGCTAAGTAGGCAAGTCTCTGCAACCATTTTTCATCTTCAAAGCAATTGGCAAACTTCTGGCTTATCGTTTTCTTGAAAGTATTCTTGCAATTCATCTTTCATCTCAAACACCCTATTTAGAACTTTTCCTCTACTCAGCCACCGGATTTCTTTATGTAGCAAGAGATTTATGTGCTCTTTGTCCAGGTTTTCACACAGCTTTTTAAACATTCTGGGTGAACTAGTCTTTCATAAATTTGATCATTTTTGTAGCATCATCAAAAAGGTTTTCAATTCATCTCAGAGATTTTAAAATCAGCACCTGTGAAGAAAGTAATGTGTTGAGATAATATCAGTATTTTCTTGTTTTACAAGAGGAAACAAAACCTCTTATGGAGCCAACCATTGATGGGACACCATCAGTACAGATGCCAACACATTTCTTCCAGGAGAGACCTTGTGTTTCCAGATATGAGTACAAAATTTTAAATATATCTAGTCCTTTGCTTGTCTGGGGCAATTCTTTGCAACAGAAAAAGTTTTCTTGAATTTCATCCTCATTGACAAATCTTCTATTTTTCAGTTCATCACACAAAACCTCTTCAGCGTCATGTGACATATTATCAATACGTCGACTTATTGAATTGTTTGAAAGTGGAACATTTTCAATTTTCTCGTACTGCATCTTGTCCCAGTATTTTACCCACTATAATTTTACACACTGACATTATTAGGCTCTCACCAACTGTGACTTTTCCTTTTCTGTGCAATAATTTCTGCAACCAAATAACTTGCTTCTTGAACCTTTTCACTGACTTTACTTACAAAAACTGTACTCTGTGATTCCAATAGCCTTTTAAAATAATCAGCACTTATTTTTCATATGACTGTGATTTGTCGTGAAATGCCTTTTCAATTTTGTTGGAGCCATTGCTGCATTTGAAAGTTGTTTGCCACAGACAAGGCACAATTGAAACTTGGATAAGCAGTCCACGTAAAGCCCATTGATAAGTAACTTTCATTGTACAAACAGACCTTTTCATTGTACAAACAGACCTTTCTTGCGTTCATTTTTGCATTAGTGCAGAGAAGTCTATCAGAAGATTGCGATTCTTCATCACTATTCTTATCAGAATGTTCTGGATGTTTCCTCTTCAAACATCACCATATTGGACCGTCAGACATTTCTTTAAAACAAAAAAATTGTAAAATTATGAATCACCACCACCCATATATGCTGTGTTGGGGGTGATCAATTAAAAATTTGGAAAAAGGGGTGATTAATGAATAAGTTTGGTTGGGCTGTGATCATTAAAAAAAAGTGTGAATTTTCAAAAAATAAGTGGGCACAAACTAGTGACCTATTTAGCATAAGCTTACATTGCATATTGAACCCCCTCTAAAAATCTATTTAGGGGTGAATTTTCAAAAAAACATTGAGGGGAGTCTGTGCAAAATTTCAAGTTTCTATGAACAGTTAGGGCTGGGCGAAGTCCAGATACATAGATAGATACATATAAATGACAGAACACATGAATAACCTAAACCCAGCAACAGTATTTAAACCATTGTTGTGTGTAGCAGTGATTAAAAAGAAGATAAATAATACCTAAACTAATAAAACTGAAGCAAATAAAGGCAAACAGAAGAATTAACCTTAGAGGTGAGAGAGAAAACTACTAACTACCTATGTTAGATATGTGTTGAAAGTCATAAACAGGATATCTACTAAACCTTGAGCTGCAGGTGGTGGGCTGGAAAACCAGTCACACTCAGAAGCCAGAGAGAGAGCACCTAGGCTTGGGACAAAGACAGGACCAATTTCCCTGTTGTCAAAGACCCGTATGCCCTGCTGTCTAAGAAAAGTCTGTCGGCTCTCGTTATCTCTCTTCCACTCTTCATTCTCCGCCACTGAACGATGTATCTGATGCAATAACAATATATCATCCTATTTTTATAAACCAAGTCTCTAGTCTTCCTTTTTCTCGAAGTCCAAGATGGCTATACAACATCTACAGATGTCAGGATTTCCCTACCTTAGGGAATATGCTGTGTGTGTAATAAAATTACAAATCTAAAATTAAACACAAAAATGACTCAAAAATGCATTTGTATATAATTAGCATATTTATTACGGAACCCCTAGGTCTAGATAGGAGGCTTTCATTATTTGCTTTGCATATTATCAGATTTTAGAACTGTTTCAGAAAACCTTATTTCTTTTTTTTTTTTTTTTTTTTTTTTTTTTTTTTTTTTTTAAAGAATATGTATTTGTATCATTGTCTTATGGATAGTAACTGTAACTATTTTTTTTGTTTTTTTTTGCCTTTTCTTTAAATTTTGTTGATTGTCCCTGACTCAGCAAATTAGAAATAATTTTTTTTTTGTCTAAATTTCTGAGATTTGGAATTATCATTATTATACACTCTGACTAGAAAGGACATCAAGCTTAAGACTCTAAAATCCCCCCACTCACATTATAATATGGGTAGTGCAAAAGTCATATAGTCTGGTTTAGTTGAAAAGGCAGACAAGCAACATTGCAAGGACGAATTAACTAGGGAGAATTAACTGATATGAGATACAGTACCTGTCATAAGTATTTGAACAAACAGACATTTTGCTTCTAGTCACTTGGTTTTCACAGGTAAAAACAGGAACATTAGGCAAGAAGGACCAAATGTTTTGCAATCAACATAACAAGGCATGCATTTAGTCATGTTTTGTGTTTCCTAATGCTAAATTTTTGGATAATGTTTTTTTAATAGAATTAAATTGTTAAATGAAAAGAAAGCAAGTTTTCTTTTTCTATCCTTCTAAAATCTTGTTCAGAATCTATCAAGGAGGTTAAAAAAGTGAACTCACATTGCTATATGGAAGAGTTGCCAAACTAGTAAGTAAATTTGGATCGCCCTCTGCTCAAAATCCATAATGGCCGCTGCAATCTTAGGCAATAAAACAGATTTTGTGCTTGTTCGAATGGGGGTTGCCGGGAGCTTGCCTCGGCATGTTTATTGGTATACATACATTTATATAAACATTACAGCCTTGTGTCGTATTTCTCTGATTTTTTGGTAAAAGTACCAATGAAAATAAATAAAAACAGTTTGTTTGTTCAAATACTTACAAGCATTACTTTCTACAGGGTAGTGCTCATAAGTATTTGAACAAACACAAAATCTGTTTTTCATTACCTATGATTGCAGGGGCCATTATAGATTTTGAGCAGGGGCGATCCAAATTAACTTACTAGTTTGGCAACTTTTCCATATAGCAATGGGAGTTCACTTTTTCAACCCCTTGATCGATTTTGAACAAGAAGGATAGAAAAAGAAAACTTTGCTTTCTTTTCATTTAACAATTAAATTCTATTAAAAAGTTTATCCAAAAACTTAGCATTCAGAACCACAAAACATGACTAAATGCATGCCTTGTTATGTTGATTGAAAAAAGAATTTGGTCCTTCTTGCATAATGTTCCTGTTGTTAACTCTGAAAACCAAGTGATTAGAAGTAAAATGTCTGTTTGTTCAAATACTTATGACAGGTACTGTATATTCTGGTATGGACAATGGAATGAGAACAATCTACTTCTGAGTAAATCCGTGTATAATGGAAATAGTGAATAGCTACTTAAAAAATGCCAAGTTATATAAAAGTGATGAATCAATAGATTTTCTTCTTTTTTTTTTTAGTCAA
>VCCN01003262.1:3926974-3942807 GCA_006491835.1 Architeuthis dux
TATAAAAACTGATTATTTGTTTAGCAGAATCAGAATAGTGCAAAAATGACACCTTGTCTCCAAGCTAATTGATTTACATGCCAACATCAGTGTCGATCTCTGATATTTTAGGACTTGAGATAATTCGATTTACAGGAACACGATTCTTGTAAAAGTGAATTCCTCTCTTTCAGTCTCTTTCTGTGCAGTCAGCCAGAAAAAATCCTCGATATTTCTGCTAAACAAAGTTAACGTTGAAAGGCTGACAGATGTAACGTACACTTCACAGCCAAATCATTAATTCTGAGCAGCAATCAATAAGAACTACATCTCCTTTTGTCTTAATAGACAATTGAATGACACTGAAGTGCCCTCTGCAGGGTGTGAGTCTGGGTGAAACATATGGAGATCCTGGGATGCACAGTCGGCAGAATGGCCCCTCTCTGATTCGCTGATGGAGCGTAATGCGCTTGGTATCAGCTTGGCTGCGGGAACTGCCGGAAAGACGTCAAAGTTGGCATCCAACCACCTGGTTTTGGAATCAGTTGTCCTTCTTCTAAACTGGTTGCCTTCCCACAGCTAGCGAGCCCTGTCTACCCTACTATTTTACCTATTTCTAGGATGTACTCATGCCTTTCACAAGGGCATTAGTGTGAACAGTATTGCTAACTCAAAAAATATTTTCGTGCTAGTTTGACTGCCAAAAAGCGCTAAATATTTTTAAATTGCCAAAAATGGCCAAAAAGATGCCAGAAATGGTCAAAACAGCCAGAAAATGGCCAAAACAGACAAAATGTTTTAGGCGAAAATGTGCTAATTTAGCACTTTTTGCAATGCCAAAACAAGAAATGCACTAAATCTAGCTCGAAACATGCTAAATTGGCAACATTGAGTGTGAAGTGAATGAAACGGCATTGATCAGAGTTTTAACTCGGCCCACCGATTCCATTTTCTGTGCCGTTAACCGCTACGCCACTCACACCTCCTGATGGGTTGTGGTAAAATACGATAAGCAAAGCAAAGATATCATTTATCACCAGAAAAAAATGCTCTAATCAATGGAGAACCCTAACCCTAAATTATTTAATTAATCACCACAAACCTCTGTATAAAAGCTTTTTAAAATTTACATTCTCTTAGCTTCTCATTACGAGATGCAAACAGAAGCAACTAGAAGCGGAAAAAAGATATCATTTATTACCAGTAACAATTGTTATAATCAATAAATAACCCTAAGCCTAACCCTAAATTTTAAATTAATCACCACAAACCTCTGCATAGAAGCTTTTTAAAATTTCATTCTCCTTGGTTCTCGTTGCCTCTTGTATTTTACAGGGACAATGATAATCTGTTGGTATTCACCATTTTATAATATTTTTTTTTATTGATCTGCCCAAACCCCACTTGGATATTCTTTTGTACTCTCCCATCTTTTATTATACTTTTTCTTCAAAGCTCATTTTAATTTCCTCTTTAAAAAAAACTTAATGAATATTTTTTTTTTTTTTGTCTCCCATCTTTCTTTCTTAGCCAAAATTATCAGACAGAACCGTCGGGCAGCGTGGTCTTGTGGTTGAACAAGTGAAAGCAAAGGACTTAGTCAGAGAACATGCTGCCTACTGTGAAACGAGACGGGAGATCAAGAACTTCCCTGGTGAGACATTAGCATATGTTACACCAGTGAGTAGCTAACAATATTTTTGCATGATTGAGAACTTTATGCTTGTAGAACTCTTTACACTGCTCTGTTGTATGCTTTCTTTACTCTTTCCTGCTTTCTTTTCTTTTAATAATTCTTCCTCTTTTTTTATTTTTATTTCTCTCTCTTTCTTTATTCTTTCTTTATTTCTCTTTCTTTATTCTTTCTTTATTTCTCTTTCTTTATTCTTTCTTTATTTCTCTCTCTATCTTTACTCTTTCTCTCTTTCTTTTCTTTTAATAATTCTTCCTCTTCCTCTTTCTTTACTTCTCTCTGTCTTTCTTTACTTCTTTCTCTCTGTCTTTCTTTACTTCTTTCTCTCTGTCTTTCTTTACTTCTTTCTCTCTGTCTTTCTTTACTTCTTTCTCTCTGTCTTTCTTTACTTCTTTCTCTCTTTTTAAAAATTTTATTTCCCTTTAGTTTTATTTCTCTTTCTCTCTTTTAAAAAAAATTAGAAAACGTCAACCAAAACTGTCAACATAGGTTTCTTCAGTTTTTAAGTGATTCTGACTGACTGGCTATGTATGTGTCATGTGACAGGCTGCACCAATGGAGCTAGAGGACTGAAAATATTTAAACATTTACTCCTTATTATGTCTAGAAAACACTTTTTGTTTTTTTGAAAATCCCTCCTTCCAATAAGTTTTTAGGGAGATTCAATTTACAATGTAAGTTTATGCTAAATTGATGCCTTAGTTTGTGTCCAGCAGCATTCACTCTTTGTAATCATGGGAGTTGCTACTATATGGTTGTTATCTGGATGTGGGGTGCTATTCATGATTGGTTGTCAATTTGTTGCTGGTTGAACTTCGTTGATTGCCTGGTGGAGAAACTTCAGTTGATGAAAAAACGGAGACGACATCATCATCATCATCATTAGTAGTAGTAGTGATATTACTAGCAACAGTTGCCTGCATACTTTCAGCGAACACATAAACACAGAAGCAGCCCATTTTGTGTCTGTATGTTCTCAGTACCCCCTTCCTCTCTTTCTGTTTGCTGTAGCATGACAGAAAGCAAAAACAAAAAAAACATACAAAAAATTGATAATGGCTTTTATGTAATAAGATTTAGAAAGCTGGCTAAAATTAAAAATAATTGAAGCAGAAAGACAAGTATCGTTAGGTTTCTCAGCTTTCATAAAAACAAAACTCTTATAATCATTACTCAGGATTTTTGGATCAATTTTATCAGAGTTGCAATACAAGTGTTTGTAATGTCAACTATAAATTCTGTTTTCCTTTCTCCTCCCAAACCAATCAAGGCTGCCTGAGTTGCTAATTGTAAAATGTTGCCTGGAGGTAAAACATGCAACATAATTGAATAGGATTTCAGTTTAATGATTCTCTTCTAATTAGCGGCTTTTGACCAGACTACATTTTCCTCCTGGAGGTGCAGAGTGGCTTAGTGGTTATCTGCACGGATAATGGAATCAGCAAACCGAGTTTGAGTTTTGGCCAAGATGGCTTATGTTCACTTTGCATTAATGCCCTTGGAAAAGGCATAAATCCACTTCCCCCAGCTAGGGGTAAATACCAGGGCAGTTGGAGCCCGTTCAGTGTACAACAACAGGCTTGATTGATGGCTGCTAGTGATACTGTAATTATTACAGTCACAGTAGAAAGGGAGACGGGAGAAAAGAGTTAGGTAGTTTAATAAGAGGTTAGGAGGAGAGAAAAGAGTTAGGTAGTTTAACAAGAGGTTAGGAATGGAGAAAAGAGTTAGGTAGTTTAACAAGAGGTTAGGAGGGGAAAATGGTGAAAAGAGAGTTAGGTAGTTTAATAAGATATATATAATTAGCCACGTGAATACTATTTAGGTTTTGATTGGTATGTGATCTATTTAATGTCACCATGTCATACACAAAAGGCATTCTATCTTAAAAATTCCAGTCTTAATTCTTATTGTGACAAAGGACACAGCTTTCAGTTGTTTTTATGAAAGTTTATCTTGAATACTTTAAGAAGTTTTCAAAAACATAGTTCATTTTTTGTTGCTGCTGTTGATTGATAAACTTTTGAATCAATCTTTATTAATTTGTACAGAGCGAGCCAAACATCCTGCACCACTAAACAAGATTTTTTACGTATTGACTAAACTGTAGCAACTACTCATTTCCAGAGTCTAAATACATTTTTGGGACGTGACCCTGAACTCAAATATTTTTGGCATATTGACCCTCACACTGAAATTATATTGCTGCTCTATCTTCATTTGGTTTTATCCAATAAATTTTACTGAATTTTACTTTAAATTAATAATCAAGTGCAAGTATTGGATGTGAACAGACTGGAATATTTCAGTTTTTAGTTTGTGATACTTTCATCTACATCACTTTAGAAAATATCATTTTGGTCTAAAATCACTTTTGTCCCCACAATATTTCCAAAAGTTTGCAATGAATTTCAATGACATTTTGCTGAATGGTGGATCATTGGCTAAAGAAGAGTTGATTACAATTTGGGGTGGATCCGAGTATTTTCTTTTTCAAATGAGAGGAAAAAGATTCCAGGATCCGTCCTAAAATTCAATTGAAAAAAATCCCTGAACCCACCCAAAATTTCATAAATTCTTCCTTAGACCATGGCCAACCATTCGACAAAATGTCTTTTGGTGATGTTGTGGGGACAAAAATGATTTTAGACCAAAGTGATTTAGACAAAACTGATATTTGCTAAAGTGATGTAGACGAAAGTGCTACCCCAGAGTTTCTTTTACTTTGAACATTTTTAGGAACAGTCAACCAAAACTGTCAACGTAAAAACTTAAGAAACCTTTGTTATTCTGGTTGGCTGTGTATGTATTGTGCATACAGGCCGCACCAATGGGGCTAGAGGGCTGAAAATTTAAACCTTTACCCAATAAGTTTTTAGTTGGGGATTCAATTTACAATGTAAGTTTGTGCTAAATTGGTCCCTTATTTTGTATTTGGCAGCATTCACATTTGTTTATTTTTTAAATTCTGGCTTGTTAGTGATCGCTGCCCAACAAAATGCAAGAGAAGTAACTTATTCATTGATCACCCCATTGTCCAATATTTTAATTGATCACCCCAACACAGCATGCTGCCAAAAGATGTTGGTCACATGAGTTTCTTTTGAGTGACTAACCAGACCTGTTTTAATATTTTTCATTTATTTAAAAATCTTTTTTTATTTTCTTCTTTTTCTTTTTTCTTTTCAAACCATCTTGAGACCTTCATTTGGTTCACAACAATGGGTTTGGGAAATGCTGGTCTATATAGTTTGTTTTTTCCACACTTAGCAGTTTCTAGAATATTTTTGTAAATTCCTATTTTTATTTCTCAGTTATTTGTTCATTTCTATTTATGTTGCTTCTTTCCCCATGAGAAAAAACTAAAAAATAAAGTGTTTATACTTTTTCTAAACAGTGGAACTCTCATGGATATGACATAGCCAAGATGTTTGGCAATAAGTTCAGCCATGTGTCTCCTGTTTGGTTGCAAGTAAAACGGCGTCCAAGCGGAGCTTATGTTGTTCAAGGAGACCACGACATCGATCGAGGTAAGAATCACTTGGCTGATTGCTTTCTTACTTCCTTATTGCTGACTCTTCTTTCAGATACATGAAATTTCTTAACCTGAAAACTGATTTGAGGTTCAAGGATTGCAATATTAAAATTTTGGGTCACAAAACCATTAATCCTCTCCTCCTGACAGGAGTGACGTCTCAATGCTATTCACCTTCGCAGCCTGAGACATGTCCTGGACAACAAGTAGACTGACAATCACCAACAGCGAGATCCTGGCCTTTGCCTGGATATCCAACCTCTTCACGCTGCTTAGGCAATGCTCTCTCTGCTGGCTGGACCGAAGGATTCTGAAGGACCTGCTGTATGGGTAACTGGCGGGCCCCATCTTCGTTTCAAGATGTCTGCAAGAGAGAGATGGAGTCACTGAATATGAATGTTGAGAGGTGGAAGGACATTGCAATGGTCACTCTCGATGGAGGCTTAAACTATGCAGAGGTCTAAAAAGGAGAGGAGGAGCTGAGGCTTGCTGCTAAAGAAAAGCATACTCACCAAAATGATTGCACCAAGACAAAACCAGAGGACAGTGCCTTCAGGTGCTCTAGCAATACAGACTGAAGCAAGACTTTCTGGGTGCAGATCCACTGTCTTACAAGACTGTCAGATGCCAGTAGTAGTAGTAGTATGTACTCCCAGGAGATGAAATTGCAGGTAATTCAAAAAAAAAGACTGAATGTCATATGTAGCCAATATAACTGTTCCAAGATCATTTGCTACATATTTCTTCTGAGGAGTCGGGTTATCTAAGCTCTTGAATAATTATTTCACAAAATGGTCTTTTGCCTTCACGTGAAATTAGTGCTTCTTCTTTTAAATTAAGTCTACCTAATTCAACTCGCAGAATAAAACTTCTCTTTTCTGTTATCAAAACCAAACTTGCAAGTACTAAAAATAACATTTTCTTCTGAGATGACGTACCTTTGACTCCTTCTCACATCCACTTAATATAACTGACAGCCAGAATAAACATTTTGCATTTGTAGCCCTGTAGGATGAGTTAAAGAATTATGTCTGCAAGAAGAACTATGATTTCCCAACCATTTTATGTGTGAAGTTTGATTCGGTGGTAAATCATTTTTCATCAAATGTTTTAGAAACCTCCCATCTCAGATAATGAGGTTTTATTGCTTAGAATAGATTGGTAACACTCAGTGATAGTTCTGCCAAGGTAGATATTTCATCATTGTGTTGAAATATTGTGTGATTATTGCAAATCTATTCTTGTCTTTAAAAGTTGAATAATTTATAACATTCAGTTTTTGTGCTTCTTTCACTTAACGAGGACAATAAAAATGTTTATTTTTCAGGTTGGATGAAGGAAGTGACAAAAGGACGCAATACAAAAATATGTAAGTCTGTTTTGTAATTTACTTCTGATTGGAGGATAATTTTAATAATTTTATGTTTTATATGATTTTGATTGGACGATACATACTCTTCATAAGTCTGTTTTGTAATTTGCTTCTGATTGGAGGATAATTTACCATTGTTGTTACTGCCCTGTTACTTAGTCTTTATCTTGTCTTTTTAAAGTAAAAAATTAATAATAATAATAATAGAAATTTTGAATTTCCTCATTTTGTTGTATATTTGAAAAATCCCCTGAATGTTATGTGTTTTTTTCTTCTTGTCTCCAGTTCCACGGATGCTTTTTGATGGTTGGTCAGGTGAAGATTACCTGCATCTGTTCTCCAGTGAAGATGAAATAGAAGACTGTGTAGAAACTATTTTGAAATTTCTCAAGGTAGTCAATCTTGGTGAATTGTTTCAAATTGTGATCAATGAATAAGTTACTTCTCTCACCCTTTGTTGGGCAGTGATCACTAAAAAAAGTCTGAATTTTCAAAAACAAGCGTGAATGCTGCCGGACCAATTTAGCATAAATTTACATTGCAAATTGAACCCCGACTAAAAACCTACTTGGAGGGGAATTTTTTCTAGATAAGGAGTAAATATTTAAATTTTCAGCCTTCTGGCTCCATTGGTGCAGCCTGTATGTGTGACAAATACATAGCCAGCCAGCCAGCCACTTAAAAACCTATGTTGACAGTTTTGGTGACAGTTTTGGTTGACAGTTTCTAATTTATTGTATAAAACTAAATGAAGAAACACTGAAATTATGTTTTCATCTGGAGAGTCGGCAGGCTAAAAGAATTCTGTGTTCAGGATGATGGCCAAAACAGTTAGGGAGACCCTGTGCTAAAATGAATAATCTTCATTCATTCTCGTCTACAGTTTCTTCTGCTTTGTTTTTTTAATCTCCTTCTGAGATTGGTTGAATCACGTTGTACTGAAAACTTGTACTGTAGAAATTTTGCACAAGTCAGTTGTTTAGTCTGTAGCTTCTCAATATCTTCTGATGGCCTTAATATGGCTAATGGCCTTAACATTTTACAAACTTTTATTCTTATTTGATCACTGAAATGAAGCAACATTAATTTTTTACTATTATTTACTTTCATCTTAATTTTTCAGTTGCTTTTTAACACAACTTTACTCAAGCCGTCAATTTATGGAAGTGAGTAAAGAGTAAGTAAAATACTGGTCAAAAATTAATAACATTGGTTGACAAAGCTTCATCTAATAAAAAATAAATATTGTATTGCTGCTACTGATACTACTAGTGTAAAAACAATAATAGATAAGTTCTTAATTACATTTGCTATTTTCAAATGGTTCCTCATTCCTCATTCCTCATTTTGCCTTAAATGAAAACTAGTGTTTTCAAAATGTCATGGCTTTTTGTGTTGTTAATCACCACTACCCATAGCACTGGTTTATTGCTGGGTTTAGGCTATTCATGTGTTCAGACATTTATATGTATTAATGTATCTATCTATGTATCCAGAGTTCGCCCAACACTAACCGTTTATAGTAACTTGAAATTTTGCACACACACTCCCTTCAATGAGTAAGGAAAATGTTTTTTTGTTTTTTGAAAATTCCCCCCAAATAGGTTTTTAGAGGAGTGTTAAATATGCAATGTAAGTTTATGCTAAATTGGTCACTAGTTTCTGCCCGCTTGTTTTTTTTGTTTTTTTTTTAAAATTCAGACCAACACAAGGCGATAGAAGTAACTTATTCATTGATCACCCCTTTTTCCAACTTTTTAATTGATCATCCCCAACACAGCAGTGATTCATAATTTCCCTTGGAATGCTAGTTTGTTCTTTATTTTGAAAGACGCAGAATTGTGTGGGGTCTTGGGACTCTCAAGCCCAAGTTCTGCTAAAATTAACAATTCTCATTCATTTTGTTTTTCAAATTTCTTTTTTTATTGATTGAATCATGTCGTAGTGAAAACTGCTTTTGTCAACAGCCCAATCAGTCATTCGGTATGTAGCTTGTCAATAGCTGCTAACTGGCTGATGGCCTTAGACTTGTATTCTTATTCGATCACTGAACTGGAGCAACAGAATCTGGTTAGTGCTTGAATGGAAATCCTCTGAGTATTCTGGTGAATGGAAACAAACTAATATTCTGGACAAAAGGCCAGTCATAAAAGAAGAAAAAAGAGTTGAGATCACATGCATTTTTCTTTGTAAGAATAAACCAAAATTCTATCTCTGGTCAGAAGAGCTTATCCTTAAAAAAAATACCTGAAACTGGAAATTCTAGTCTAGGATGAATTGATAAAATACGAGGGGGGTACCCTCAAAAAACAGAATTTGAATGCGGCGTGCAAACTGGGCATAGTTGCACATTGCGTTGTTAGGTGTAATAAGTCTACACTAGTCTGTTCTGGATCAACTGATTTGTTTCCCGTGGCTTTTTTTCCTGTTATTTGCGAGCACGTTAGGTGGTTTTTGCGATGACTGATAAAAAAAAAGGAACTGTGTGTGTGTGTGTGTGTGTGTGTAAAAATTCTTTTTTTGAGGGTGGGGAGAACTGCAGCATGAAACTGTTGTAATGTTTCAAAGCTTTTAAGGAAAAAGCTTTATGTAAAACACAAATGTACAAATGGTATTTGCCTCTCAAATGTGGTGAAATGTCACTTGAAGACCAATCACGATCTGGCTGACATTCAACAAGCCGAAAAGATGAAAATCTTGAAAAAGTTTGACATGCAATCAATGAAGATTGTTGTCGGACCATTGATGAGATATCTTAGGCGACTGGTTTGTCTTGGAGTTCATGCCTGCGAATGTTAACAGAAATTCATGTCTTGTTTGCTCACAGGATTAAATGAGAAATAATCGTTTCAATGTGTGCCGTGATTTGAAGGAACAAGTTTGAAATGACCCATAGTTTCTTTCCAAAGTTGTGAACAGGGATACGTCTATAATTCCGGTTATTTTTTTTTTTTTAGTTGATTCATTTTTTGGATGATTGATTGATATTTATTTTTTCATATTTAAAAATTCTTTTTTAATATTTTCAAGTCACAACATTTCCATGGCATTGTGTTGGAGATTTGGTCTCAGCTTGGTGGACATCGGAAAGCGTAAGTCTTTTTCTTTAACTTTATGCACTTACTGGATCTTTCAAATTTTTTTAGCTGTTTTGAAAACTTTATCCAATCTATAGAAGATTTAGAGGTGGAATTTAAAAAAAAAAACGTTTTTCTTCTAGATATAATAAAGAGTAAATGTTTAGTCCTCTAGCTCCACGTCTGCTTCACATGCAGAAGGTCTTGGGTTCGATTCCCGGTATGAGCAAAGAGTGTGGAAAACTCTTCATTAGGACAAATTTCCATGCACTCAACAGCTAATTGAGTACACACTAAGCTGTGTGATTAGGGTGGAGGTATCCCTTCGGTGGACTTGCATCCTGCCAAAGGGGCGGTCATAAAAACTTGACCAGACTTGAAACTTGCAAGGATCACTAAGCTGACGCATGCAACAGAAACCGGGTCTTTATCCCTGGGCTCTATACGCCATTTGGGAGTTGTCTCTTAAGAGACTGCTTTACTTTACCTTTACCTATAGTTCCATTGGTGTGGCTTGTACGCATGATACATACCTACATAGCCAGCCAAACCAACTTAAAAACTGAAGAAATCTATGTTGACAGTTTGGTTGACAGTTTCTAATTAGTGTGTTTTTGGCTTTATATCCATTTAAAAATTCAGGCATTAAACATCTCAATAGGTTAGACATGAAAGAGTTAAATAAATGATTCAAGAAAGATTATTGCCTTTTGTTAATAAAAAATAATCTCATTGTTCTGTGATTCTAATATTTGTCTTGTCAAAGAGAGTTTGTTTCTCATGGGACATTCCAACAAACGCGATTTAAGAAGAAAATGTAGGTTTTCTTGAAGCAGCAAATTTATCATTTCACCCTCAATGGTAAGTAAGTGTAGGACCCTCAATGGTAAGGAGGTGTGGGACCCTCAATGGTAAGGAGGTGTGGTTGTCTAACAGTAGCATAGGAAATGGAATTGGTAAACCAAGTTCAAACTCTGTCTGAGACAGTTTACACTGATGCCCTTGGGAAAGGCATGAATCCATCTCTTCTCCTCCCAGCTATGGATAGATAGCAGGAAAAACGGGTCTCTTCAGCCTTGGTTAGCAACCAGTCTAGGAGACGGACAACTCTGAATTCAAAGCTTCTTTGAGCCTAGCAAGCCGGAAATGTATTATAAGAAATTGCTGAAATCAAATAAAGGAGAATAAACGGATGAACAAGATAACGCAGGTGACGTCTCCACCTCCCTGACAACACCGCAAGTACAAGTGGAAGATTTAAAAAAAACAAAAACAAGGTTTTACAAGGAAAAACAAGTTTTCCTGCCAAAAATGGGGCTTTGCAAAAACTTATTTGTCCTTACCGGTTTTGGGGGGGGGGAAGACCTCATTTAATGTCTTTCAGGCGGTTGATAGTTATTGTAAATCTTTAGAAGGACTGAGTAAATACAATAAAAAGAACAAGGGGGGAAAAAAAAAGATATTGTTTCAGACCAATAAAAATCAATAGATGTTGTTGGTAAAGGAGTGATTCAGAGTGAAGACACACAAATAGGTTTGGCAGTAGACAAGCCAAGGTGATTGCCGTAACATAATATTAAAGAGGTTATCAAGTGTTGTTATCTTTCCTAGACATTCCTCTAAAAGATTATTAGCTTTGCTACGTTATAATTACTGATTGGCAGTACTAAAAAGGCAGCTCCTGTCAATGGTAAATTTCCACTAGGTACACTTTTCAATTGTAATCAATATCTATGTTTGTTTAACCCTTTCAAGGCTAACTTATTAAGGTGTTTATTGCCTGAATTAAAATTTCTTAGTAGACTTCTTACTGGACATATATATCTCAGCAGGTCATAATTCATTAGTAAACCCTGATGTATTTTTTACTAGAAGGGGGTACAAGGGGCCACACATATACAGTAGAAGCAAATAGAAGTAGATTGAATATCAGAAAATTCTTTATTGGCAATAGCGTGGTGGGTATTTGAAATAGATTATGGGAGTATGTAGTGCTATCAACAGATGTAAATGATTTTAAAAAGAATTATGTTAATTACACCACCGCAAAGGTTTAAGGCCCAACATATTGTATAAATATAATTATGATGTGTGCTTGTATATACAAATTGTGTACATTTTTTCAAACTAAAATAAAATGTTCATAGAAACATTGGAATAATATATGTCCCAGGAGTCTTTAAAGGGCTAATAGGCTGATAACTATGCAACGTGCACAGGAGAGAATCATGATTAACATCACATGGAGAGATCACAAGACAGCACAGTATATTGGAAAACAAACAGGGGTCAGAGATATGATAGAAACCATAAGAAAACTCAAATAGCAATGGGCTGGTAATGTTGCAAGAATATCAGACAACCGCTCGGCATCATGACTCACAACGTGGATCCCCAGAGATCATATGTGAAATTGTGTCCGTCAAAAAATAAGATGGCGTGACAAACTAGACAAGTTCAGAAAGTAACGGCTCCGCGATGCCCATGATCGAGAAGTCTGGCAAACCTTGGAGAAGGTCTATGTTCAACAATGGATGTTAAAAGGCTGCTGCTGCTGATGATATCTTTACTCTCTGCCTCACTGTCAACAACTCACCCTTGGTTGGAACCATAGGGCTTTGTTGTTATCTGGATGCCTCACTGTTGGGTAATGATTAGCGAACTAGACTAGCAGACAGTTCAATCCTCACCAGGTGCCCAACATTTGTGACCTTGAGCCAGACTAAGTTAAGCTTAGTAAATCAAATTTTTCTACAAATATCTCTACTCTCACTCAAATAACCCCAGATGCTTTTTATCCAGTATTGCCAACTCAAAAAATATTTTTGCGCTAATTTGACTGCCAAAAAGTGCTAAATTTTTTTAAATGGCCCAAAACCACCAAAAATACGCTAAAAATGTTCAAAAATAGCCAGAAAATGGCCAAAAACGGCTAATTTTTGTGCTTTTTGCAATGCTAAAACAAGAAACATGCTAAATCCTTAACAATTAATGAAACAATGTGTAAATGTATTGAAAAGATTTTGAATTTTATTATCATTATTATTATAAGTTAACTAGCTAAAGTACCCATCCATGCTGGATAAAATATTTAAGGAGTAAAAAAAAAGGACTAGAGATTTTAGATTGTAAAAAAAAAAAAAAAGTTTGCCTTCACTTTTGACCCTTTAAAGGGGAAAAAAGTTTCCCCACATCTCTTAAAGATGAAAAAAAATGTTATGCTTTCTCCCTTTATTTATTTATTTTGGGAGAGGTGATGCCCGTGCAGTATTCTGATCTAGGAGCATTACCCTTAGTTTTTCATTTGTTCAATTAGAAAATATTTGTCTGAATTTTCTTCAAAGTCCCATTGTGGGAAAGAGTGGTTACAAAAGAGCAAGGCAGAGTTTGTCAATGAAGAACATATTAGAAGAGGAAAAAATAAAAATCATAAGATTTATATATACATGGTTGCTTTTATATTTAGATGTAGGATATAGTGAAAATTGATTTGATGCTAGATTTCAGTCCAAATCGTGATAGGCTAAGTAGATCAATCTTAAGTTTTCTTGTAAAATTATTCCAAACAGTAATGCATTTTTTTGTGATTGAATTTAATCCATATCTAGTTGTTATGCAAGATGGAACATAGAGGCATCCCAGTTTGGAGCCTTTTTGTACTTAATGAATGAACTTCATTCATTCGTTTAAAATACTCTTGTAGACAAGGTGGGGATACCTAATGAGTCATGTACAAGTAAACAATTTTGCAGTGCCGTTTGATTTTCAAGTTTGAGGATGTTGAGACTAGCATATAAAGGGTTACAATTGGCATAAAAAAAGATTTACCTTCATTTACCCTTAAAGGCAGTACTCCATTCTGTACAAGAGCCCTTCCCGACATTTCTCTACAATCAACATTTCCTTATTGAAGGGCATCATTTTCTTGACCCTTCTGACTATTGGTTTGGCAATAGAAACCCTTCATTTAGTGCCCATGGACCCTGATGTGATGTGAGTAATAACAACATGTACCATATATGCTGGACTATAAGACAGAGGGAGGACTAGAGTAAAGGATATTATACAAATAATTAAGGAGCAAAAATAGAGATGGGCTGGTCACTTAGCAAGAAGAGATGACAATAGATGGGGGGAAAAGGCTAACCGATTGGTGCCCATGGGACAGTAAACACAGTAGGAAAAGACCAGATACAAGATGGAGGGATGAAATAGAAAAGTTTGCCGGCAAGACGTGGCAGAGGTTAGCACAATCTAGGTCGTCATGAAAGGAGATGGGAAAGGCCTTTGTCCAGCAGTGGACTTATAATGGCTGATAATGATAAGACAAATGGTTTACATGGATATTTGGAAGACTACTGCTCACTGCAACTAATCCTAGCCCCATAACAGTCCATATCAAGCTTTGGTAGATGCCCCCTAGTCATAATACCAGCATATTAGACACTGTAATATTTGCATGGTTTAAAAAAAAATTAAATGTCCATCTTCTATACTGGCAATTACAGTATGCAGTATTTTAAGAACAAGTAGCGTAATGCAGATACAAAGAACACTTGAACAGAAAGGAAGATCAAATGCCATCCTCCTTTGAAGACATGCAGCATTGAATATGCGTATGTGCCATCACAAATGAGTCAGCTAATCTTTTAGTGGCTGATAAATTTTGCAAGCTCTTCATAGAAACATGAATCCCCAGATAAAAACCCTGCGAATGCAAAGTTTTTATGTATTTTTTGTCAGTTATAGTTAGTCATGTTTGACTTTTCACCATCATTTTTGTCATGTTTGACTTTTCACTGTCATTTTTGTCATTTTTGTCACGTTTGACATTTCACCGTCATTTTTGTCACGTTTGACTTTTCACCGTCATTTTTGTTATGTTTAGTTTTTCACCGTCATTTTTGTTATGTTTGACTTTTCACTGTCATTTTTGTTATGTTTGACTTTTCACCGTCATTTTTGTTACATTTGACTTTTCACTGTCATTTTTTTTCTCAATTTAGGGATTTGATCCATTTTTTGACTCACATGGGACAGATGTTCCGAGAAGAAGGACGTTACCTCATACTTGTTATTCCCCCTTCTGCAGAATCTGGGTAATTACTTACGTTCCATTTTTCTTTCTCTCTCTATCAAAATGGGATCTTGTAATTGTAAGTTTTAAAATTTTTTATTGTCGTTTTGTTTGTAAAAGGATTGTTGGATTTCTTTTTGAATCCTCACAGGGGGATTCTTGATATGTATCAACAGTCATGATTTGTTGCAAAAGTCATGAGTTGGTGCCTTGAGCACTTTGCTGTGAATCAGTGATTAACAAACTAGTGTAGTGAGATCAATCCTCACTGGGTGCCCAGCAGTTGTGTGTGTGTGTGTATATATATGTCTGTGTGTGTGTGTGTGTGTATACAGTGAACCCTCGTTAAAATGGACTAATAGGGGGGAAGAGTGTCCATTTTTAACCAATTGTCCGAGTTAACCGATGGTAGGGGCTAATACTGTATATGTATACAATATTGGAAAGTATATACACTAGCAACTCTCATGGACTATTTTTACGCTCTTTTAAAATGTATTGTAATAATTCAATATCTTCTTTGAAAGTTTAATTAAGAAAAATAAAAAATAGCATAAAGTTAGTCATAAAAAAAGAAAAAAACACTTTTGTGTACCCCCAGAGGATTTCTGTGCAGATAAACGTCCATATTAAGCTTCGCTAGACGTGGCCCCTAGAGTCATAATACCAGTGCATTGGATGCATTGTAATATTTGCTTAGTTTTAAAAAAAGAAAATGAAATGCCTGTCTTATTATAAGATATAAGACTGGCATATACAGTAATCTTTTTTGTTATTTATTGTGTCATTGATAGATATGTGGAGAAGTATGTACATTTTTTACTAAAACTTTTTTGATTTTTGCCATAATTGATGGATCTGTCACCAAAAAAAAATAATCTTCTACAATCTTTCTTTTATTAATAACACAAAGATTGTTATGATAAAATTAATAGATTTCAAGTTAGACGTTTTCATTGGCACATGTTGGTTTTGTGCCAAAAGTCAGTGAGAGTTGCTAATGTACACTCAACATTGATACATCATATAACTATATAAAAAAAATATATATTTTATGCAATTATTTAACATATAACAAAGTTAATTAGTTCAGGTCTAAT
>VCCN01003262.1:4015982-4026678 GCA_006491835.1 Architeuthis dux
TAGTTCCCAAAACCAAGCCTTACCGTATACCTAGTTCCAAAATCCCATTTCGATCACTGATTGTGTTTGATGCGAGGAGATAAGAGTTTCTGAACTTTATTTACGTTAACTTCTTTCGGCAAGAAGAAATGATATCAATCTGAACAGAAATCGTTGATCAACCTTTATAGTGTTACGTTATGGGGGTATCATCAAACTCCATATACGCAAACAACTTGTTTGTTGTACTGGTTGTACTGGTGTATAGTTAGAACTGGTCGGATATCGTTTGATGTTCATTCTTCGTTCGTGCGCCGTGGCTTTTTGCTGAAAGGAACTGACATGAAAGTCGACTGGTTCATTAAGAAAAACGAACTCCAATTTAAATATTATGTTCGTCATTTATTCAATTTTACTCGTAGTGACGCTCTGGGAATCTGTAAGATACGTGATACTACAAAATCTACTACTTAGATGTAGGTTAAAGTTCTCATTCAGAATATTGTTGAATTTTTGAGTTGTCAAACAATGTCAATAAACAGACAAAGTACTGCTGCTCTTTTAAACTCTGTAAGTAGCATGTATCTCATATTTTTACACTTCACGTCCAAAAGCTGTGCAGTTCTAGAAAAACTGACCGTGCCCCCTGTGGAGGGGCTGCGTTCACAAGTCCTAGCCTTGGACACCTAGTCCTGGTCTCTTTCCCTCTCCTTGGGTTTTCACCCCTATTTATCGGTATGCCCATTTTTAACATGTGATCTTTTCGTGACGTTAAAACATTACATTATATTTTTGTTTGCGCCAGTAAATTCTTTAACCGGATCAGCCGACATTCTTTTTGTTATTCTAAATTTGTGTACAAGCATTTCATAATCAGGATTCAGTCTGTAATTTTTTGTTTGTAATTTTAACAAAACAAAACCTTCATTTTAATAACATTCTTTACTTTTCAATTTCAACCAAACAAAAACAATTCATTTTGTTTACCATTTGTCAATATAGTCGTCATCCTAATTCCTGGCCTAACAAATACATTTCATATATACACTGCATGATTTTGAATATACGCATTTAAAATTATTCTATCTATCTATCTATCTATCTATCTGTAAGGGTCATATTGCTACAATAGTAGGAATTTGTTTTTTGTAATTTTATTAATTTTCTTTTTGTAAATTTATTGGGATTTCAGGAGCATTTCCAACACGTGATTATTTATGAATCAATCTTTATTATTATTGGATGAAGTATTTTAACAACATTTTTATTAAATTTGACAACTAATAAGCTGTATAAAAACAACTAAAATTAGGATGATGGTAAAAAACTAGTCAAATTTAATAAAAGACTTGCGTATTTGTTTTGTTTATTGTTGTGGGTTTGTTTTGTTTATGATGTACTCTTCTTCGCACACTTTTTGTTTGTAACTGTTGTCGCTGTTGTGGCAAAATCAAAATAGAACAAAGAATCGGCCTAACAAAAAAAAATGTATAGATGGAAGATGGTCAGGGTTGTAGCGGACACATACGTATTTTTGCACTTACACACTCCGGTCAAGTGGAAACCACTTGACAACCAGATTTTTATTCCGAGAACCAAGTTAATCTTTCCAAGTACAACTCTGAACATGAAAATTACGGTACTTGACTCAAACTTGATACGTTTTGTAGACAATAAGTCTGGCAAACCCATGTATATTGTCACCTTACATTTCATCTTGGGAACTTGATGATACACAGTTCAACACACCACATTTCCGACCAGCCACACATCCACCACTCACCTCTTACTATGAAAAGACCAGCTAATCTTCATCTTTGTTCAGTTTCAGATTTGTTGCCTAAATAAATCTATGGTTGTTCCGAATTTCGATTACGTACGTACACATTCATACATACACACACACACTCTTTTCCTTAAGATCTTCAACAAACTAAGGACAGACATTTTACTAAGTAATATACGAACTCTTTAAATCCATTCTTCTTCTTCTTCTTCTTCTTCTTCTTCTTCTTCTTCTTCTTCTTCTTCGAACTATTTTTGTTATTATCTTCTGTAATGAATATACTTCTTATTATCGTTGCAAAGTATTTGTATTCTTTATTAACAATGCATTTCTATTATGTGCAAACTGCATCTTGCAACATACATATATTCCATCCCTTTTACTACTGCAGGAACATGCAGAGAAAGTAAGATCCTTTCTTACGCACATCGTTAACATTACTCTTTCTTTCTCTAGTCTCATCAGCACCCTAGCTTGCTATAGACCCCTTAAGGCTACTATAGGCACTATTACTACCACTACTACTATTAGCTTCACCGTTAGAGATTACTACGCTTCCTACGATCATTGTTTGTGTTTATAACTTTATTGGAGTCAGATACTTTTAATAATGGAGATAGTTTAAATCCCATCTTAATTAGTTTCCATACAGAATAAACTCTTTGAAATCACCCTTCTTTACAAAGAATGTCGTCCTCAAAGGATTATTGCAATAAATACGTTTATACAAAAATGTATATTTGTATAGTTTTTTCATACTAAAATAAACCCGTCATTTTTGACGGGTACTATGCTAGTAAATAAATAATAAACAAATGAGATGTGTGGCAGGAATTTCAGTCATATTTAGGGACTCATAATTTACTAAGCTTAACGACATGAAGCCCAGTTGGGTAAATATGTGGAAGATTGTGCTACGCCCATCTTCTAAGTGAGGAAGGCCTGCTTTACTAGAAAATCAGCATTGAAAATAATGACCTTTTACCTATGTTCAAACACCGACTTACAGTGGCGTTTCTAGTTCTTAGAAAGTGTGTGTGTGTTGGGGTGGGGGCAAAACTCGAAATGCATGTGACAAGAAATCTTCATTTTTATACTTCACCACGTTGATATAAACAACTTATATGAATGATTTTTAAAATATAAGTATAATACTTTATTAAATTGAATAAAATACTACTAAGTCAAACAATTTTCATATAGTTGGGCGCTAATTCACTTTCGCAACCCCTACATTAAAGCGTATGAAAGTGGGTGGGGGGCAGCCAAAATTCGGTGTGGGGGGACATGGCCCCCTCTGCCCCCCGTAGAAACCGACTTATACCACGGGTAGGTACACAAACCAGTGCATATACAGGTACACGATCTCTATTCCGAAACCCTTGGGACTAGACACTTTTTGGAATTCAGAATCTTTCGGATTTTGTAATGATAGCACAGTTAACGTATATAATGAAGACAATTAAGTCGATGTTAAAGAATGGCAATGTCTCCACAGTGAACATTATAAATATTCACACAGATTGGGGTAAATAAGACTATAAATAATATTACAGTTTATTTGCACAGTGGTAAATGAAATAAATGTAATGTCGTCTGGTATTAGTACCTTTGTTGTTTGTTTGTTCTTATGTTTAGCCGTGTTTAGTTTGAACGCGTTTGGTTCATAACTGTATTTAGCTGTGTTTAAGAGAAGAAACGGAGAGAAACAAAGAAACGTTTTTGCAGGGCAATTGCCTGAACCAGAGAGACCTTTCCACTTCCGGTACCGGAACGGGACTTGTTGAATGGGGGCTGGTGGGTAGGTTCGTGCTTATTGACTAAAGCATATACATTTACATAAACATTACACCACTCACCTTTTCTTTTTAAATTTAAAATTGAAGTAAATTTTAAATTTTAGTGTAAGTGTTGATGAGTGAGTGCTTGATAGAAATGGATGTCATATGTGATGTCACCCGGATGAAAGTGAATCCAGCACCATGTGTTCCGAAGTAAATCTGGGTCACTGCAGATCCTTTTGTTTGGAGCGTCACCATTTTGAGTGTGTGTGTGATTAATGTGTGTATACTTATATGCTTGCGTGTATGCTGTTGTTTCGATTATATTTTTATATTGATTTTCGGGGCCGAATGATTCATTATGTGTGTTTGTTGATGCCCTGATTTCTTTTTTCTTTTTCTTCGCTCTAGCTGGCGTGTTCACGTTTTCAGTTGGGGTTCGTTCAAGGAGACTGATCATTTTTTGTTTGTTTACGTGTCTAGGTGAGATCGGCTTTTCAGTTTGTTTTGTTTATTTGTTGATGTTTTCGTATCAGGGTCCGACTGGCTTTGTGTTTCATTTCGTGTGTTTTCGATGTGAGTAAGAAAAAATCTTTCTTTCTCTGTATTTTCTTGCAGTAGTAAAAGGAATGAAATACATGCAAATTGCACATGGTAACAAACCCAATGAGAATAAAGAATACAATACTACTTGTTTTTTGTGTGGCTTCTTTTTGCTGTTGTTGCTTCTCGACCTGGTCCTCTGCCGACTGGCTGTGCATTTCATGTCGTGTGTTTTCGTTTCGACTACTTGTTTTGTGTGTGGCTTCTTTCTCGGGGATGTTTTCTTCGAGAGTTTCAGCTAATTGCTGTTCAACCTCGGCGAGGCGTTTCTCGGACAAGTGTAATATAACTTTTCCAACTCATCAATCTTGGTTTGTTGTGAGTACACGTAGTTGTTTTTAGTTTTCTGCCGTCCTCCTCAGATAATGAGTTTAGCGATTTGTTTTGTTTTGTGTGGCATCGCATCTGGGCGCATAATCGCTGTAATCAGGCTTATTTTGTAAAAAGGAGCTAATGTTGATTGAATTGAGACTAATATTAAATGCAACTCCATTATTAATTTATCTGACTCCATTAAAAGTTACTGTAAAACAATAACAATAATGAGAGGGAGCGTAGTCATCTCTAACAGCAGTAGTAATAGTGATTAGTAGCCTTACGGGTCAGTACTGCCAATAGCAAGCTAGGGTGCTGATTATACTAGAGAAAGAAAGAGTAATGTTAACGATGTAAGAAAGGATCTTTCTTTCTCTGTTTTTTTACTGCAGTAGTAAAAGGAATAAAATACATGCATGTTCCAAAGATGCAAATTGCACATAGTAACAAACCCAATGAGAATAAAGAATACAAATACTTGTCAACGATAATAAGAAGTATATTTATTACAGAAGAATAACAATAAGGGTATTGCTCAGCTATTGAGAACAAGAAGAAAGAATGCATTTAAAGAGTTCGTATACTACTTAGTAAAGTGTGTGTCCATAGTTTGTTGAAGAATGTTAAGGAAGAGAGTGTATGTGTATGTATGAAAGCGTACGTACGTAATCGAAATTCGGAACAGCCAAGATTTGTTTAGGCAACACATCTGGAACTGAAAGAAGGGTGGATCCGTCATGGATTTGTCAAGCGACAAATCTTGACTGACCAAAGAATGAAGGATAGTTGGTCTTCTTATAGGAAGAGGTGAGTGGTGGATGTGTGGCTGGTCGAAATATCGGCCGGTGGACTGGGTATCGTCAAAATCCAAGATGAAATGTAAGGTGACAATATACATCGTTTTGTCAGACTTATTGTCTGCAAAGGGTATCAAGTTCGAGTCAAGTACCGTAATTTTCATGTTCCGAAAAGTTGGTTATCTGAAGGTTGTACTCGGAAAGATTAACTTGGTTCTCGGAATAAAAATCTGGTTGTCAAGTGGTTTCCATTTATTGACCGAAGTTTGTAAGTGCAAAAATACGTATGTGTCCGCTACAATTTCGTCGGCCCTCGAGTTGAAATTGCGGATGGAAAGAATTTTCAACGGCTCTAACGAGTGTATCTAAATGTGTGTGGTTTTCTCTTGGCAGAAGTTGCGTGGCTGGTAGTGATTCCACAAAGCTATTTAAGTCGTCTCCACCGAACACTAGAAGTAGGGCCTTCTGCTGGATATCGTCGATGATCATGTATGCGGTAAATAGTTTTTTTTAGTCTGGTAACCGATTTCTTCCATCTGATGACTTTCCCTTCCATTCTGCAATCGAAGATCGGAAATTGTAGTAGATCCATTTTTTGCACGTGGGTCGGATAGTTTTCCTCCTGGTCTGTATTATTACTTTTATCTCGTTGCCATTGTAGTGTCGTCTTGTATTAGTGCCTTTATTGTTTGTTTGTTCTTATCTGTTTAGCCATGTTTAGTTTGAACGCCTTTGGTTCATGTGTTTAAGAAAATGAAGCGGAGAGAAACAAAGACACGTGTTTGCAGGGCGATTGCCTGGACCAAAGAGACATTCCCAGTTCCCACTTCCGGGCTCTCGTTTCCGGTACCTAAACGGGGCTCGTTAAATGGGGTCTGATGGGTAGGTTCGTGTTTATTGACTGAAACATACATAAACATTACAATAAAGTAGGCCACAAAATTATTGGAACACTTTTTTATTTTTAAGTACTAAAAAAAATGTACTTTTTAAAGAAATTTAAGTAAAAATAACTCTGAAAACCGAACATTTTTCAATGGAAAAAAACCTTCGGTTTTCAGAATTTCGGATAAGAGATAAGAGAATGTCTAGCTGTATTCAATTCTACTGCCATGAATTAACTGATGAGTGATTTTATTGCTTTTTATCATTCAGTTCGAAAATTCATATCCAAACATTTGGTGTCTGAGATCTTCTTTAAGATTTGATTTAAATATGTTTATGTTTGGAGAAGAAATTGTGGCATCTAATAGCTTGTGCCAGATAGGAGCGGATCTGTCTGAGAAAAGGTGTTTTATGGCCCCTGTGGCTGTTTGAATTTGTAGCTTCTTGCTGTGACCTCTGGTGGCACTGCATGAATCAACCGATGATGTTGGCAAGGTGAATGACTTTATAAAATAACAGTCTCGTTTCTCCCAGAGTTTGTTATCTCTAACAAATGTCACAGGGCCGGATTGTACTATAAGGCCTAGGGGCCTGTAGCTAACAGGGTCCCGGATAAATTCTGGGATATTCATATTTTTCTTTATTTTTATTTTTGACAGGACCATAGCCAGATTAGCTTATACGCAAACTACGCTACGGCGTAGAGCCCAGGACATTGAAGGGGCCCCAAAATAAATAGCAATTTAGAAATTCATCGCTACTACTACAGGGAAAATGAATTAAGCAACAAAACTGTCAAAATAAGAACATTCCATGATGTGAAGTCTGAGCGCTCACTATAATTGTTAAGATATTGTTAATAATATCTTAAAACAAATATCTCTTTAAAAAATGGAATGAATACATTACACATTAGCACATAAGAATCCACTTTATTCACATGATTGACAGATAGCATTACTTACTTAACCCATAAGAACCCACTGTTACATCGGTGTCACATACAATTTAATTGATCTGCATAGTCTCTTACATAATATTATATGTTATACTTGATTTTAAGAAGAGTCCATTGTCACACCGGTGTCACATACAATTTAATTGATCTGCACAGTCTCTTATATAATATTATATTTATCCTTGATTTTAACTCATGAAATGTACTAAGTGGCATCTAATGAGCATCTTGGTGCAGTCACGTGACTGTGTGTCAATGTTCCTTCAAGTAGAAATAGGTTTGGGTTCTTATGGGTTAAAATTATACACGAAACGGGGGCGGGTGGGGTTCATGACGGGAGCCCCATATTGCTAATAGCCTAGGGGCCCTGGTATAGGTTAATCTGGCCCTGATGTCAATGTATGATTTTTGTTCCCAGTTGTGCAGGGGCATTGCTTACAAATGCTGTCGCTCCCTGGATAGACAGCCGTCTGTTTCGAACACACATTGACCACTGTTCTTACTCATTTCGCAGTAAACAAATGAGGTTTCCACGTGATGAAAACAAAGATCATGGAATTGTCTTGAAAGTGCCACAAAAATCAAACGAAAAGTGCAAAGATTCACAATATGAAATTATCGCATGAATTGCAATGACCGAACTTTACTGAAGTCATTTGATAATTTTCAAATTGTCTTTCGGGCTTCAGTTAACCCTTTACAGGGCACCCCATAAACATATTTTAGATATCAAAACAGCCTTTTTGTATGTTAAACTAGACCTAATTACAAGATATTTTCAGTTGCAAGCTTTCTGAAATTTCAATGTGGTGGTGAGGCAACAATATTATTAGCTCATTATAAAGTGATTATATGTGAGCGAAAAACATTCAAAACAACAACTGGGTAATATTGTCTATAATTTTGAGAAGAGTCATTAACCCTTTATAGGGCAGCCCTAAAAATATTTTAGATATCAAAACAACCTTTTTGTATGTTAAACTAGACCTTTAACTAGACCTAATTACAAGATATTTTCAGTTGCAAGTTTTCTTAATCTTTTTGGTTTATGGGGGCAAAACCCCCTTCGATGAAGTGATCATATATGGTGCCTCACCCAAAAAGTGACCAAAAATGGAAAATATTAAAAATTAAACATTAACGTAGAAAGTTAAATAAAACATAGAATTAATAAATAACATTCAATATAATGAATAGAAACAAAAAAATTGATATTGACAAAAAAACAAACATTTTAAAATTGTATTGTGCGGGCCAAAAACAGGCTAATTTAATGGGGTGCTGTATGCCTCAAAACAGTTTCTGTCTTTGTTCAAGCACAATTGTACTTTGCAAAGCTTGCAGACCACATTGGCGCGGATTATGTTGTCTTTGTGGCTACAATATTTGCAGGTGGCTGACGGGGCCTCAGGTGAACATATATAGTCACTTGCCCCATAAAGGATTAATCAGAGTTGATGGACCTTGTAAATATCATCAATATTATACACATATTTACTCGGACTAGTATCCGCATCTTGGTTGTTATAGTTGAAACGTTTCGGCCGTTGTACCCCCAGCATTCTCCAGGTGTCTGTTGTTGTTAACTAAGAAGAATTAACTGACACGTGATATCCTTTAGCATAGACAGTGGAATGAGAACAATCTACCCCCGTGAATTTGAATAAAGGCTTCGGTTCGAAATTTCCAGAAGGTAACTGTAACGTTCTGGTTGTGTTTAGTGCCTCTGTTCGCTTCGTTAGTCTTTCTATTCTAGCTGTGTGAAATTAGAATGTGTTTGATTCCTAACCGTGTTTAAGCGTGTTAAGAAAAGAAGACGGAACAAGATGACACATGTGATAGGGTTCTTCGCCTGGTAAGAAGTGCGCCTTCCCCGTTCTCACTTCCGGTCCACGTTTTCTGGGACCGGAAACGGATTGGGGGTTGCTGGGTTGCTTCGGCATGTTTATTGATTTAACATATAGATACATTTATATAAACATTACAGTAACCAACTACGATAGACATCTGAAAAGGGCCAGATGGTACAGCGGCCAAAACGTTGGGACTATAATAATCCAGATAAGATCAATAGTCCGGGTAAATCAGTGTGTAGTAATGATAATTCCTCATCTCAGAAATTCAGACAAAAAAGATATTATCAAGTTTTAATCACAGGGAAATCAGAAACGTTTATACATTTTTTTTCAGCATATTTGGTTATCGCAGGAAAGTAGATAAATCAAAACTGATCAATACATTTTACAGTAATATCGATCCATTGAAGAGTGTGTGTGTGTGTGTGTGTGTGTGAGAGAGAGAGGGGAGAGAGATAGAGGGGGATTGATGGTCGCGTTAGATCATAACCAAGATCGAACTAACAGCTTCCCTTGTTAGCACGCTATCGAATCTAAAGTACAAACTAGAAAGGTGGCTAGATATTCGTTAAAAGACATCACCAGACCGGGGAATGTTATTCTGACACCAGGCCACTCGGTGAAGATTCAACGATTACCTGTGAGATCAACTTCGTAATCATCACATTAAGGCAGCTACTGTAAATCCAAATTCCAACAAAATCTGGAATCAGCACTAATATGTTTATTCGTCTTTGTCAATATTTATATTTTGGCAGTTGAGATCAATACATAGCACGACAAACCCTATTGATTCCAGAAAGGTCTATGGCCCTGACATCCTCCAACTGTCTGCCACATGTTGATAGAAAGAGAGAGAGAGAGAGAGAGAGAGAGAGAGAGAGAGATCGCCTCGCATTACAGCCTTTTCTTTTTATATCTGTTACATTTAGAACAGTGTTTCTCAACCTTGTTCAGCGCAACGCCGCCCCCCGCGGCACCTAGCTACATGTAAACGCCCCCCTGTAGTTTAAATACGAGAAGTACTCAACACAGATTTTTAGAGACGTGTTAGCTTGTCATTATAAAGAGAAACATCAACATTCAGTTGAAAGGTTTTATTGAGGAAAATGTTATAGTAAATATATCAATGGATTTCTAAGCAGATACTACTAAACAACAGAAATGTGTAAATCAGATTTCGTAGATGCTTGTGGAATCACCACAACGCCACCTCTAGATGCTCAAACGCCCCCTTAAGGTCATTGGTCACCACCAGCGTCCCCTTGAAACAAAGCAACGCCCCCAGGGGATCTCTAGCGCCCACGTTGATAACCACTGATTTAGAACCTCATGTAAATCTCTTCGTTTTTATCAAGTTTAATGTCTCACTTTCCAAATGTATACAATATAGGCGCTACCGCCCCCTTACGGGAGCTGGAAGACTCAAGGGGGTGGTAGGGGGACGTTAGAAGACAAGGGGTAGTGAGGATGGGCAACGTGTACAAATCGATACCTCCTATACGTGAAGTCGTACGTCTGAAAAGCTTATTTTACTGTTGTTGTAGTTGTTTGGAGTTCAAATATTTTGCGTTTTTCTGAAACAACATTAAAACTAATCGAAAAGAGGGGAAATATGGAGATAAATACTAACGAAGACGAACACAAAAAAAGCAGAACTCAACAAATTAATAAACAAAAGAACTAGAAAAGACAAAAATGAAGAAAAACATGAAAAGGATAGTAGAGGCTATCAG
>VCCN01003262.1:4197683-4219127 GCA_006491835.1 Architeuthis dux
TAACATGACAGTTTCTATTGAGTGACTAAGCAGACCTGTATCAATATTTAATTTGGTAGTTTTCCTAAAGTGTAAAACGCATCAATAAACAATGCAGGCATCAGTTTTCCGCTTAGAAATCAGATCTGGAGGGAATTCAGTGTGAAATAGAGGAAGTGCATAGATTTATTGAATTGCAAACGAGACATGAACTCGAAAATTAACTACTAGTTAATCACCACTACCCACAACAGACCGGTTTAAACACTGTTGCTGGGTTTAGGTTATTCATGTGTTCTGGCATTTATATGTATCTGTGTATATTCGCTCAGCCCTAACCATTCATAGTAGAAACTTGAAATGTTGCACACACACTCCCCTCAATGAGCAGGGGAAATGATTTTTTTGTTTTTTTGAAACCCCCCTAATTGTTCAATTTACAATGTAAGTTTATGTCAAATTGATCCCTTATTTTGTGTCCAAGAGCATTCCCACTTTTTAATTTGGACTGTTTAGTGATCACTGCCCACCACCACTGTTTAATATACAATGTAAAAAGAAGCATGTATAGGTGGCGGGTGTTCGTAATTTCCCTAGGAATGCTAGTTTTATTTGTGTTGTGTCGTCCCTCCATGTCAGTACATTTATTAAATACCGAACTGAAACTATACTTACTAGACGATTCCAATCATGGAGACCAGCTTATAAATGTATTATAACAATACATCAACTGCATATAGATTATAGCTAAACCAGGCAAATCCTGAATGTTGAAGCATAACATTTTAATCCCTTAATCTCAGAATTGACTTAATTCACAGAGATGAATAACTTTATGAATATTCTACGGGTAAAAAGTGGTAAGGTTTCCTGCTGGCTGGAACAGCGTTGAAAAATATTCTGAGATACAGGTAAACCCCATAATTACATAAAAAGATGAAAAGGGAGGAAAATTATAAATAATTGCCCACCAAACTCAGTAGGAAACCGACCGACCGTTTGAAGTTTGGCGGTGGCCTATAAAGGCGAAAAAGCTGATGAGGCGTGAGCGGTCACAAACCAGCAGCGGATGAGTGGAGATAAAAGAGTGTTTCTCTTCCCCTATTTTCTTTTTTTCCTTTTTTTTTAATCTCTACTTGATTTTGTATCTCGGAAACGTTTGCAAGAAGAGGAAGAGGCTGAGATCTGGTGAGGTGAGAATAGCGGTAAGGGAATGGCGGCGATGGAATTAAGAGATTGGTTATCATTGGACAGAGGATATTACATTTCACATCCCTTTGATATTCACTCTGCACGTCTATAAGTGCGATGCAAACGTAGAAAAATCAAGAAGCTGATGCACTTCAAGTAATTTCTAATGAATTATTCACAGGTGCCCACATGTACATACAGAACAATGTGTGCGTGTATAAACGCAATTATACACGAACACAAACATGTACACCTCTCTGGATATCTGTGTATATGCATGTTTATGAATGTACTAATCTAATTTTCATATGAAACAGGTTTGGTTAGGTACTTTTCAAAAAACAAGCGTGAATGCTGCCGGACAAAAACTAAGGGATCAATTTAACATAAGCTTACACTGCAAATTGAACCCTCATTAAAAAACCTATTTTCTTTGAACCAATTTTCAATTGAACTAGAGAAAACTTCTTTTTTAACCCCCCCGGTTAAAAAAGAAGTTTTCTCTAGTTCAATTGAGGCGGCCTATACGCGTCATACATACATAGCCAGCCAGCCAGCTAGACCAACTGAAGAAACCTATGATTCAACATTCACCGTTAAGTTGATTGACTGAGATAAACGGTGATGCTTACATTGCAAATTGAACCCCCATTCAAAAAACCTATTTTTTGGTTGGGTTTCAAAAAACAAACAAAAAGGTTTTCTCTAGCCCAATTGGTGCGGCTTGTACGCGTCATACACACATACATAGCCAGCCAGCTAGACCAACTTAAAAACTGAAGAAACCCATGTTGACAGTTTTGCTGACAGTTTTGGTTGACGGTTTCTAATTTTTTTTAAAGACATACAAATGGTGCTTAACTATAAAGTTAAGTTGATTGACTGATATAAACGTAAATATCAACAAGCACACACGTGTACAGACGAGCATGTTTTATGCTTTACTCAGGAGTTTAATGAAAGTATGAGTGTGTGCACACACAAACTGTCTAGAGCCAAATTCATAAGAGCATAAAAAATTCAGAATCCAAGGAACATATATAAATGCAAACTAGGTTTTTCTAATGCATTATCAATGTTTCAACAAAATCTATGCCATTAAAAGAGATTGGGCTTTATTGTATATTTATATGTCTGTGTTTCACGTCTAATTTATAAATGTTTTACTTGATTTATAAACTCATACTGTGCGCGCGTGTATGCGTGTATTTTACTTGAATATCTGCATATATATATATCCCTGAGTTATATTGAGATATACGAATTTGTGAAAGTAATTTGGTCAGGGACATTTCAATATTGGTGGAGAATTAAAATCATAAGAATCTTCCATTTGAGCTTTTTTTTTTATCAACATTCACTCTTAATTTATGTGACGTGAATTTTGCAATTCTACATTCAGACATAAACAGATCGAAAATAATGAAAAGAACAGAAATCTAACTTGATTCTAGCGCATGCGCACGTGCGTGCGAAATAAAAGAATACAGAAACCTATACATTGATCGGTTATATTGAAATCGTGAATTTTATTCGTTCCAAAACCAAGTCAAAGTATACAGGGTGTCCCATAAATAACGCCCAACTTGTCCCAAAAATTAACGCTAGTTCTATCCCAGGGAAGCATCTATTTAACAGTTGCTTTTAAAAGTAATTTAATAATAATTTAATAGTTGCTTCCCTTAGAACTGGCATTAATTTTGGGTCAAATCGGGAGTTACTTCTGTGACACCCTATACATGTATAGTTATTTTGGGGAAAATCGATATTATTTTAATCTTGACTATGTTTTATATTTTTAAGGACATCAGCTGACACTTTTGGTAAGCCCAGTTCGGCACGAATGAGGAAGTCCCACCTGCCTGCCTTGAAAACCAGCATTCAAATGAGGAGGGCCTACCTGCTTGCCTTGAAAATCAGCATTCGAAATCATGGCTTTTACCTAGACTCGATCGCCGACACTGGCACCGGTGGGAAGTACGACACTACTTTGGCCACGAAGCAGGTCTCCAGTTGAATTTTATATTGTAAGAATTTTTCTATGCATCCAATCTATTGACAGATATTTTATTAATTAAGCCACCTTCTAAATCGTAATCAAAATGCTTTTGCTGAAAATATTTGGAAATAATTATGAATACTAGTCAAAGTAAATTGGTTCTCACCATTTTTATAGTTAAGCACCATTTGTATGTCTTTAAAAAAAATTAGAAACCGTCAACCAAAACTGTCACCAAAACTGTCAACATAGGTTTCTTTCAGTTTTCAAATTGGTCTGGCTGGCTGGCTGGCTGGCTGGCTGACTGTGTATGTATCACGCGTAAATGCCGCACCAATGAAGCATTTACACCTTATGTCTAGAAAGAAACGTTATTTTTTTTTTTAAATCTCCCCGCTCCAAATAGGTTTTTAGTGTGAGGTTCAATTTACAATGTAAGTTTATGCTAAATTGATCACTAGTTTGTGTCCGCTTGTTTTGTTTTTGTTGAACATTCAGACCTGAGTTTCTCCGTCTCTTGAGCTTCCGTCTGAGCTAGCTGTCCGTGTCTTCTTTTATCAGGTTTGAACGCCCACGCTTGTGTGTTCAACATTCTGTTTTCGGACACCCACGCATATGCATATTTCCTAAGGTGACTGGGGTCACTTCCACTTTGGCACAGGTGTTGGCCAGGAAATGACCTCCTTGTGGCAGTATATCATAACAAATAGAGTCACAGTGATGCACTCGATAATGTAAACTATGTTCGGTTCTTTTGCATAACAAGACGGATATTGATGTTCATGTTCCTAATTATGAAATATATTTAATTAAAATTAGTCAGTCTTATTCAATCAACGAACATGAAAAGCATTTCATCACTCAGAAATTCTACTCTTTGTATCCATCTTTAATTGTACAACAGAATAGAGCTGCTTTTAAAAAGAATAATCTGGTAACGTTCAATAATTAGCAACTTCTTAACTGGCCAGATTCAGATGGTTGATCCTTTAAGACAGTGGTCGCCAACCCTTTTATGCCTAGCGACTACTTTTGCGACTTTTGTGAGGGTAAAATTTCCGCATCGCCCACTAATATTTTAAATCCGGTTAGCCACTTAATGGCCATTTTAAACGGCTAGAAATAGCTAGATTTAAAAATGACTAATATTGCGTAGATTTCATTTCCAGGTAACCACGCAACTGTATACGCTCCATGAAGTCAATAATTATAATGCTTTGGTTGTCAATCTTTGTAATGACGCACTGTTACACAACAAAGAAGTGCATCCCAAATTTCATGAGAAATGAGACAAACACAATTACTTTAAAAAAGTCAATACAGGGATGAAAAGTAAGAACATCTTTTATACCAAAGCCAGTAATTCTTTTTACTGAATGATGAACATAACAATTAACATGTCATTTTTTAATTTTCAAAAATTATAGAATTATAAAATTTGTTCAGTAAAATATATTATACCTCACCTTGCGACCAGCACTGGGTCTATCGCCCACTTAAAAGCTTAAATCGTCCACTGGTATTGCTCAGGTTGGCGACCACAGCTTTAAGCAAATACTGTATTCGAGAATATCATTTTTCCTTAATAGTCGGCTATGACAATTATAAATATAATCGTCCAACCAGAAGTTATGGAATACACCAGGGGCGCCCCCCAAAAAAGTTTCCATAACTTCTGGTTGGACGATTATATTTATAATTGTCATAGCCGACTATTAAGGAAAAATGATATTCTCGAATACAGTATTTGCTTAAAGCTGTGGTCGCCAACCTGAGCAATACCAGTGGACGATTATAAATACTTTTAATGTCCCGCGGGCCAAGGCAAATAACAAATTAAACAATGATCATTCAAGCCAGGGAAGCTTGTTTTTAAAAAAATGACTTTAATGTTTTTCATTATAGGCGTATATAACTACATAAACTTCTGTTGTATACCTTTTACACGTTCTGCCGGCATGAGATGTCTCGTCGTGGGTTGCTCATTTGCGGGAGGGACATCCTGAACTTGGACAATCAAAAAGGAGGACGACTCAAAAGTTGTTTGTAAAAATCTGAGAACATATTTTTATTTCTTAAGTTACATTTTGTCGGCCGGAGAATGAAGAGTGGGAGAGAGATAAGGGTTGTCCGAGACCGTTCCCAACAGGGAACCCGGCCTTGTGCCTTCCGGCCCGGCTGCTGCCTCTGCTTGTCTCCGGTCTGTGAGATTCTCTGTCTCCGAGCGTCCACTCAGGGTGTCTTTCTTTTATCAGGTTTGAACGCCCACGCTTGTGTGTTCAACAACCTGTTTTCGGACACCCAAGCATATGCATATTTCCACTTCTGCACAGGTGTTGGCCCGGAAATGACCTCCTTGTGGCAGTATATCATAACACTTCTATGTACTATCAATCAATAGGAACTATGAAATGCGATTCTTTTTGTGGGGAGGGGGGCACAAAAAAAAATAGTTCCCATTGATTGATAGTACATAGAAGTGTTATGATATACTGCCACAAGAAGGTCATTTCCGGGACAAAAATATTGTCAAATTGTTCTTCAACTTTTCTGATTTGTATGCAACGTCAAATATTCAATGAAGTCGGCGGGCTTTTACCGACCCCACGTACTAGACAAACCTGTTGCTATGTGAACCTGTGTTCTTATTGGATAATCATCGGAATTGGAAAAGCTTCATACTGTCTATATAAAGTAGTGTGTTTTCTGCCTTCGAAAAAAGGGGAAGCAATTTTTATTGGAGCTATCTTGTGGTCTGCTACAAACCATGTATGGGCAGTCGCCATATTGTTTAAGTCCAGCTATTTGCAAAGAGAGAACGTAGTTTCGTTGAACGGATAATGTCATTGCAATAAAATTAAAAACCCATCTATTTTACAGTAACACAACTCTAAACACATGTGGTGGCAACGATGAGATATCAATTAATCCACTTATAAGTTGTTGTCCACTGAGTTTCTCAACAAACAAAATACAACAAAACCTAAACAAAACATATAACAACAAGGATTACTCGCGACGACAGTGTCAGCTGAGCAACGCCAGCAATTATCGCAACAGAAGTGGAAACAGTTTGAGAGCTCAACATAGATTAATAGAGACATTAACACAAAGTCTGACTATCCATGGTTCTGCAGTTAACTCAGGTGAACCACAACACCATTCTGTTTATACTATGGCCAATTCTATGGCTGAATTTAATAACACAACAGGTTATCTAGCTACAATTGAAGAAATCTCTGCCTGTGTGCGTGCGTGTATGCACTGCAATTACTCGACAACTGTACAATATACGAAGTTGATATTCGCCAGATATATCAGTCAGCACACAGGACAGCGCAGTGTCGAGTTTGAAGCTTTTTGGATCAGCGGTACTCGAGAAATCTAATAAAAATAAATTTTAAAAAATTACAGATTTTACATCTTTTATCTAAAATTATAGATCTAAATTTAGATCTAAAATACCTCAATTGGCAATAGATCTAAATTTGGATCTAAAATACCTCAATTGGCAACACTGAAGAGAAGTAACCGAAATACTTCGAAGCCGTAGATCCGTACGACGGGTGGAAAATTGTTTTACATGATTGTTATGGCAGGGACGGCTTTGCCCTACACAGCGTACAGGCGATTAATAATAATATTATGGCAGGCTGCTCAACACACCACAGAGTCCGGCCCCTTCCAAACATGGATTTTTGGAACGGGCATTGTTCTAGTACTTTGAAGCATGGTTTAAGAAATATGAAGACATTTCTCAAACTGATTTTGCTAAGTTTGAGGATTATGCAAAGGACGAAAGATTCGCAGATTATTTCATTCCCAGATATCCATTTGTTATGATACCATTAAAATCTTGTGATTTGTATTCGTTGATCATTAGTCCTTGTTCAGCAGAGGATATCAGCGGTTAGAATTGATCAAAAATGAGTTTGATGATGTTTTTGACTTATGGTGCCGGGGTAAATCGGGGATGTGAACGCTTTAAGCTCCACTGAATAATCGAGAATCAGTTCAAACGTCTAGTCTTTATTTGCAGACGGTGCTTACCGGAGAATCAGACATCCGAGCCAGGCTACTAAACCAGAGTTGAGTAGTCAATCAAAAGTAAGAAACAGTGACAATCATCTTCAATGTTGATGTTGCCACTAATAGAAACTATGCTTCAATGGGTATAAACAGTGTCCTAGTTGGTCTCATTCGACGTGACGCTTATTGGAAAGTGAACTTGGATACACAAAACTAAAACGCCTCGAATTTGACTTTACAAAGCACACAGCCAAAATCGTATCTTGTGTACGATTTGGACTGTCATAGCGTTCGGGATACAGACAACGTACTGTTTATCTCGATCATGTACATGCTTGGGCTCGTTTGGGCAAAAGACCTTCATTTAATGGAGAAATCTATTCTTTTTGCAATCAAACACAAACTTAGATTCATCCATCTTCCACCATTTCTTTCTTAAAAAATGCGACTCCAAATCGATGAGCTGAAGCTTGGGAAGGCACCAGTCTAGGAGAAGGACAACTGTGATTCGGGCAGCTCCTGCATCCAAGCTGATGCCAAACATTTCTCTCTCTGCTTTCCTTTGGACTACAGGTGGATTCTGACGACTGGGCATCCCCCACCATTTCTTTCTCTAAGGAAATACAACTCCAAATCGATGAGCTGAAGCTTTATTACAACTAAACCGACCATCTGGCACTGTTATGACAACATTAGATTGAAGACTGTGAGGCCAGATGTTGCAAACTATATTTAGTTGACGAAGTTTGTTATCAAATATCTCATTGATGTCAAACTGGGAGAAAGTTCAGTTTAAGTAATCTCCAACTCTTGATATCCATGTGGTAGAGATATCAATTAATCTCTGCATTAGAAAACATACAGCGTATACTTTCTGAAATTAAATCTCTTTTAAATTCTTTGATCCAATTCTTTGTTCCGATTATATCGCTCTCTGCTTTCCTTTGGACTACATCAGCGGGCCGAGAGAGGGATTCTGACGACTGGGTATCCCAGGATCTCCATACGCTTCGTCCAGGCATGCGCCCATGAGTTCCATTGTCTGTAGAGACAGAACGGGAGCAAATCATTCATATCTGCGCATCGGTTGAATTTACTATTTTGTTGTGTCCTGTCTATCTTCGTCTTGATATATTTTGCTCTTATAGAATTGTTCTGAGCCGCCATTAATAGGGATCCAGTTTCTTTCTTCAAATTTCTTATTCACAGCCATGTCCATGTCATTTCATCTGCAATTCCATTTATTTATCTCTCGAAGGTTTGTTTCTTCCTCTTTTTGGTTTCTCGTTTTGGAGTTTTCTGATCCCACATTTGTCCTCTTGTCAAATTTATTGCAACTTCTAGCTGTCATGGCCAATCTTCATTACACCGTTTTGTGTAGTGCTCAACTCCCTCGACAGCCGAGTCGACACACTCCTCAATACAGACGTGTCCTCTTTCTCCCTCTTTCATTTTCGCATACAGTCTATCAACGTTATTCCTAGGGTGAAAGGCTTTATGCATTGTCATCAATTTCCCCATTCTTTGATCCAATTTCTCAGTTCTTCTCTTGTTCAGTTTAGCAAGTCTTCCGATTATCTCACAATGGACACTCCCCAGATATTTATTCCTTTTATCATGTCTCTGCTGTTGAGTCTAGTTTCCAAGTGTTCCTTATTTTTCAGGGGTATTCTTTTCCGACTCTTCGTTCATTTCATTCTGCTTGATTGAATCTGTTTCCAATATTCCTAGATATGTACTTGTCATTCTGCTTCCCGTTCAGGGTCCTGATAATTTCATTGTTGGTTAGTTCGATTCCTTCTATTGCCTCTCGTTTTCCTTTGTGCATTACCAGCAGTGCACATTTCTAGATTCAGAACTCCATTCCGTTGTCCAGGATGAAGATCTTGACTGTTTACATTAAAACCTCCAGTTCCTTTTGTTTGTTTTGTTATTCATGTACATTAAGTGGTTGAGTTTTCTCTGTTATTTTGTACTATTACAATACTGCAAGATGCAGTTACATTGCTCTGATGAAATATAATGGAGACAGAAAGTCTCCCTAAGAATGCTTCGGATAGGGATTGTTCACCTATAGTTAGTTCTACTCTCTAGTTTCCATTGTATTTGTTATGAATTTCACCACAACTTTTGACATTTCCCACATATTTAGATATTCTGATATTAAAGGTCGAAGAATCATGTAGTCTATCTATGCCATAGCTAATACTTTTTTCCTTGTTTAAACTTCATTGAGGATTTTTATCTAGGAATAATAGGTCACTTGTTCCTCTGGTTCTTCTTTTGCATCATTTCTTTTATTTGTTATCCTTTCTATTGAGTTGTATAATTCTTCTGCAAGTTGTCCTGTGAGGATGTTCTGCATCATACACAGGCATGTTATAGGTCTGTAATTACTTGCAATTTTCTTTTTGGGTCATCATCCACTCAGTAATCTTTGTTTCCATCAGCCATTTGTGTAATTATTCGTGCATGGATGTGAATCTCTTGAACCAGAACCCATGGATTCCATCGTGGCCTGGCGCCTTCCAGTTTGCAATTTTCTTTAGACTTCTTTAAAGGTAAATATGTTTTTTCAATCTCATGTCTGTATCCGATCCCATGTCATTCGTTTTTAATTTTGGTCAACAAATTCGCTTTTCTATTGTGTTCCCTCCTGCAACCCTATAATCTACCCCCTTCAAATGTTCCGTTTCAGTTGCATCCAGTCGTCTTGTTTTTATCATCGTTTCTCCTGTTAACTGTGTGTAAAATGTGCTTTAATATTACTGGAACATTCTGTTTTGCCTATATTTCTGAATTCTGAGCCTACCTTCCTTAGCATGATTTATTTATTCTATTACAACTGCTGGTCTTTTTTGTAGTGTCTTATATTTTGACGATTCATCTCGTGGTCAGATCTTCACCTTTTTGTTCTCATTTTTAGCAATTTTGCTTCTCTGTATGAATTTGTAATTTGTTGCTTTGTTGGCCCAGATTCAGATTGATTTTACAGTCTTTCTAAATTTGGTATCGTAAAAAGAACTTGTGGAAATGGTCAGCTCTGTGACCGCTATGGAGATGTTTATTAAAAAGAAAAAAGAAAACTAAAAATAATAGCATCATCTCCTTGTTGCTGCTGTTGATGAAAATGGTATGTTGATAGATTAAATGTTTTAAGCTTAAAGACATAAAAAGTTTGTTTTAATTATCAGCTAATAACAATTTTACGATTTGAAAGTAAAGGATAATAGCGATAATTTCGCATAATACATTCGTACAAATATTCAAGGGAATATAATTATTACTACTTACTATAGTTCGTCCAAACATAAGGAAAATCTTAGATGGAAAGATTTACCAATCACAATAAATTAAAAAACAAATTCTTTAAATATTTTCTATAGTTTTGAGAAGGGTCATTAACATTCAAATAGTTCATCGGACGATTGAACTCCTTCTTGTTGTCTGTGTTGTTGACATGACGTTTCGGCCGATCCATTCTTCGGCCTTCTTCGGGTGTAATATCCGGATGTGATGGAGTAAACAGTTTTTTTTTAATTTCAAAGGAGGTAACCCTTATAACGTAATATCCGGATGTGAAGGCAGCTAAGTGCATTAGTCAGATAAGTGCGGAGTTCAACCGCACAACAGACCCAAACCCGACAAGACAAGGACAAAGAAACAACTGAATCCAATGTTACAAGGGTTACCTCCTTTGAAATTTAAAAAAAAGACTTCTGTTTACGCCATCACATCCGGATATTACACCTGAAGAAGGCCGAAGAATGGATCGCCCGAAACATTGTGTTAACAGCACAAACAACGAGAAGGAGTTCAATCGTCCGAAGAACTATTTGAAATTCTTTAAATGTTTTCGAAACAGTCTTAAATATTTTCAGTTTTTTCTTTATCTGCAATACATTTTTTAATAGAAAACTGTGCAAGATATACGGTAAGTGATCTAATAATTAATCTTCATTCCTATCTATTAATAGCATTTGTCCTTTTTGTTAGCGTGTTAACGAATTTCTTTTCTCAGAATGTCGGTAGCCATATTGAATAAATATGAACAAAAAAGTGAGTCTAACGAACACTTTCTCTGTACTTACATATAAAGGACACAGAAGCTTTGAAATCTGCTAACGTATTTTTCTTTATTTAACATATAAAACAACCATATAAATTTTGCTTGATATTTTTCAGAGTTTTCACTACAATTGTTGCCCTGAAACAACACTTACACTTATCAAATGTTCAGAGAGTGCAGCCGGAAGGACGACAGAGCTGTGGCTGAAAAATCCAACACGTCAATGTAAGCTTTTCTTCATTTTGTCTAAATATTATGATTCTTTAAAAAAAGTTTTTTTTATAAGTTTCAGTATGTATAAGGATTGATTTTAGGAGTACGACAAACCTGCTGTCAGTTTGTTGAGCTTATCATTGTGTGGTGCATGTGTACATCTGCTCATATACATATGTGCATGATTGTATAGCGTTCGTCCTGACATTTCTCTATCTGAATGGATGCGGAATTTCTTGGGCAAATATTTCGTTGCGTGTCCGCCTGTGTTTGTCATTATATCGTGCGTATGTGCGAGCTTGCAACTGATAAAGTATCGCCTGGTGTGAATAGTTTGTGTGTGTGCATATATGTGCAACGTTTTTCTGCGTATATGCTTATACTGTTTCGTGTACATCACCTTTTACATGTATGCGCTCTTTGTGCTCTTTTCATCTGTATATGTGCATGCGTGTGCTCGCATGTATCTGAAAGTCGTTGCTGCAAATGAACGATCCATATGATGAAGCACGCAGTTTATAGTTTGGAGTTAATTTTATTTCAACATCTTCCAAAGCTATCCACTCGACTCAACTCTTTCTCCGTTCTCTTTCCAGTCCAACTTCATTAGGATCTCTCCCCCACATTTAAAACCTTCGCTCTATTGCAACACCAGTATCATTCGAATCGATGATAGCAGACATCAAGTGATCGTAAAAAAACACTCAGAACAAATTCCCTACAAGTTTTTGGTTTTTGTTTACTTTTCAATTTGTGTTTCGCTTGTTTGCTTTTAATTCCAATCTGCATTTAGAATTATTGTGTGTGTGTGTGTGTGTGTGTGTGTGTGCACGCATGCTACAATTATGTCTCTTTCTCTCTCTGTTTTTTTCCTCTTCTTTTTCCTTTGGTATCTGTTCTACCTTTTCCTCCTCTCTTCAGCTTGCTTATACATAAGACGATTTGATTCATCTCTCTCGTTCACTGATATCAAGTCGTTTACGTTATTGCTCAGTTTATACATATTAAACGTTGATTTGTATGTTGTATACATTTGCTAGCGTCCGTGAGATATCATAATCCAGAAGCACTTATGCGATAAGATTTATCATTAGAAATCATGCCACACAACGAAATACTGAAACGTTTACTGTAATAAGTTTTGGTCAAACATTTTATTCAAAATTTTTCCAGAATACTTTTTCTGTATTTTTCATGATTCCAATAGCTGTTCTAAATAATCGTTTCAGCATATTTTTTTTTTAATTCCTGCCCCCAAAATCTATCCCCATGTACGTGCATACACGCACTGGAACGTATAGTCGTGTACAAAAACATTACATTTGTGCTTGACGTATATTACTTTTAGGCAGATTGTTTTTATTTCTCTAATCACTCCGACCACACTTTTGTCTCAGATACCTCGCTCCATTCATTTATTCCACAGGAAGATTGTATTTCTTTCAGCACACTCGTGCGCGCATGCACACATTACGCTCGTGCTCACATAAAAATATCAGACCAATTATTTACTGTTTATATCTCCAGCATTACCTTGTCTCTGTCTCTCTCTCTCTTTTTCTAATCCCCCTCCCAATCCTTATCATCTTCCTCTTCTTTAATCCTCTCTTCCTCGTTTCAGATTCTTTGGACAGCTGTCGTCTGTTCGTAGATGCAAATAGGATCCTATCCAAATAACAAATTAATTCGACCAATTTTTTAAAACTAAATCGCATCGGGTATTTACATAAAAATGCGTCTTAATAGACACCAGCTGGGAGTCCTCATCAAGGCGATTGGTAGCGGGAGTTAAATGATGTGTGGTTGAGGATGTTTTTTCATAATGAAATGTGTTTTAACCTCTTCTCCTGTCCCCAACCCAACCGCCACTAAAGCCGCCAGATATCACAGAGATCAACTCCTGCTCGCGCCCTTGTCACCGATAACCTCTTATTCCCTAATTTTCACTCCCCCCCCCTTGCCGCTTAGGAAAGCAATCCAGAGTATTTTCCAGGTCTTCTTGACAAGTTTCATTGTTTCATTTATTATTTGGTAGTTGTTTCACATTTCTGATCCGCAGCTTTTGGAGTAGAGCGAACGTTATTCAAAAAGGTTCGAAATCTACCTATGCAATGACTCGATTATGTTAAGTGCTTTTTAAAAAGAAGTAAGTATGAAGCACTAATGGATAATGCAATCATATATCAGGGCCGTAGACGCGGGGGGGGGGGGGACATGTGCCCCACCAATAATTTTCCAAGCATAATACGACTCACTGTTTTAGTGCAGCTGTGAGCAGTTCAACACTGGATTTGGTATTTTATATAATATTAAAGGACTTTTTTTCATCAGGCGCGCAACTAAGTAGTTTTGTGCATATATTTTTTAAAGCGGAAAAGACTAGAAAGACTATAATCCATTTTTAGGACAAGGCATACGGGTCCCTTTGCACTAACTAAACTATAGCCTCCGGTGCCTTTGAATGCTGAACAAGTTTTTATGTGTAAACATTCCAGTTGTGCACTTTGTAAGCCTGTTAGGGTAAAATCTGCGCCACGCTGCCAAATCCTCTAGGAGAATAGAAATGTGCCCCCCCACCCTCATCCAGAAATGACGTCTACGGCACTGTATGTATGTATATATATATATATATATATATGTTAGTATGTGTACACATAGACATGCCAACGCCCACGTATACGCACGAATAAACGAGAGGAAAATTAGAGAAAGAGACAGAGAAGGTTTAATAAAAGATATAGATAACATCCCAGCCAAAAAGGTCTTTACAATGAACAGAAGAAGCAACAACAAAACATATAAAGAACACAGCAAAGAAAAAAAAAAACTAGAAAAACTTCTTCTCTCAAATAATTATCAACAACTGGAACTCACTAGTCGATCACAATCCAAATATACGAAAAAACAAAAACAGTAAATAACTTCAAGAACAAATACGACAATTACACGACACATAAAAACAGTTAAAGATCTACATCCGTTAACCAAGTTGGAAAAAAATAGAAAGAATATTTTCGCCAGTAATCTTTTGTGCTTTTAATCCGTTAGACCCTAACAATCTTCCTAGAAGGTAATTTTTAGAAAAAATGTTTCTTTTAAGGTTTTACGAGTGGGGTTCCATTTACAATGTAACTGTATGGTAAACTGGACCGTTACTTTCAGTCCATTGTATTGAAGTCAGGCTTCGAAGTATTCGGTTACTTCCTTTGTGAAGATTGTTAACTAGTTTTCTTTGATATTTTAATGACGATTTTTCTGTGCAAAAAAAACTTAATAAAAGCACAGAAAAATCATCATTAAAATATCAAAGAAACCTCACAAGGGAAGTAACCGAATACTTCGAAGGCTCACTTTCATACAACGGGCTGAAAGTAACGGTCCCGTTTACCATACAGTAACATTGGAAATAGAACCCCTCGTAAAAACTTAAAAACATTTTTTCTAAAAACTAACAACTTCTCGGAAGATTGTTAGGATCTAACGGATTAAAAGCACAACACATTACTGGCGAAAAAAAATTGTTTCTATTTTTTCCGACTTGGTTAACGGATGTAGACCTTTACCTAAAAAACAAAAAATCCTTTGAAGAAAATAACTTAGACTGAGGAGAGATACAAGACATGTGCATCATTTTGACTCGCAATGTGGTTTATGCTTATTAACTGAGGTACCCAGATGGTTAGCAATGAACTTTAAATGTTCAGTTTAAATAATTACTTGACTTCTCCGATATACAGGGTGTCCCGTAATTATCTCCTTTCTGTAAACCTCGTAAAGGGAGTAACTTTGCATTGACTAGGAACCTAAGAGTAAAGGCAACGTTCAACTTCTCCACGGTCGAGTCTAGCCAATACAAAGTTATTCCCCTTACAACGTGTACAGTAAGGTGATAATTACGGGACATCCTGTATGATGATTACAGCATGGCAATAAACATCCAAAGATCGGCGAATGCGTCAAACTGAGAGTCTACCGAGGGTTCAGACAACGTTTTATAGCAATCGGATAATCTTTTGCGCAATATTATAATCTGAGAAATATCACACCTTGACATACGCCAAAGTACTCACACATTCAAATGGATCTTCGGACGATTGAACAACTTCTTGTTATTTGTGTTGTAAACGATCCATTCTTCGGCCTTCTTCAGGTGTGAAATCCGAGTGTGATGGGTTAAACAGAAGTTATATTTAAACAGGGGTAGCCCTTATAGCACATGGCCCGGGTGTTTCTGTGTCTTTGTCTTGATGGGTTTAGATTTGTTGAGAAGTGGAAGCCACATTGGATTGAAATCCGCACTTGTCTGGCTAATGCATTTAGTCAACATTTTGATGTGAACTGCCTCTTTGATTTTTCTCTGCTCCCAACATCGTTCTCTGTCAACTGTGTTTACGTCATCCCTTGTAAATGTGGTATTATCTATACCGGAGAAACGGGCCACCCTCTCAAGGTCAGACATGATGAACACAAGAAAGCCATAACCAGGGGCGAGATAGATAAATCTGCTATGGCCGACCACACCTGGAGAGAGAACGGCGAGCATCTTCCTCTTTCGGAGGAAGTCCAGATTATTGACAGGGAACGTTGTTGGAAGCAGAGAAAAATCAAAGAGGCAGCTCACATCAAAATGTCGACTAAATGCATTAGCCAGACAAGTGCGGATTTCAACCCAATGTGGCTTCCACTTCTTCTTCTCCCTCTAGTTGAATAATTGTTTTAAGTAATCGGGACGTTTGATCTATGTTTGAAATACATTTTATTTAATCCAGTGTTCTTTGATTTGACTAGGATAGCCCCCACTACCTGTGTTATTATCAAGTAAAGCGTTCGTCTCTTGAGTGACAACTCCAATTCACCCACTTTCTGTTGCATACGTCAGCTGAGTGACCCTTGCAAGTCTGGTCGGGACTTTATTCTTACAAGTTTTTGTTATGACCATCCCCTTGGTAGGATGCGAGTCCACCGAATGGATACCCCTACCCTAATCACACAGCTTAGAGTGTACTCAACTGCTGAATGCACAGGGAAATCTGTCCTAATGAATGGTTTTCCACACTCTTCGCTCATACCGGGAATCGAACCCGGGACCTTCTGCCTGCTAACCATTACACCATCCGAGCGGTCTTATTGTCAAACGCAAAGTCTTGAGTTGACTTTGATTTCCTAGCGTAACAAGAAAAACGAGAACAACAAGAACAATCTTCACCAAAATTATGGGGGTAAACCAATATGTAAAATTCACATTCCACTACCGTGATTTGAACGACCAGTTGATTGCCAGGAGGCTATCTTACTGACTGAGCTATCTTACTGACTGACAAGTCTTAGATATTAACGAAAAGTATCGCACAGGCTTATCATTCTAATAAATAAATACATTTATACAAAAAATAACAAATTATAATTTAAAAAAATTTATTATATATAAAACACAAAAGTTGCAGTAATCATCTTCAATCGGAATAGAAAAGTGGAGTTTGATACTGCAGCAGCCAGTCTTGTTTAGTATCATTATTGTGGTAGATTTTTGAGATTTTCCACTGATAGCTGATATCAAACTTATCTTCTGTGTTGATGCTGTATTCGGGGTGATTACTAGAAACTAATTGACCATAGAGAAGGAAACCGTCGTCTACTCAATCACTTCCAATAGACGAGAGAAGGCATGAACAAACATGAAGCAGCCCCGAGACTATAAATAAGACGCGTTAATGTTTCTTTGAAAGAAAAGGTTTTTAAAACAAATAGCAGATGAAGTGCAAACGTCCAAATCCTATTCACATTAAAAACAAAACAAACAAACGCTTAAGCAACAAACAAAGTGATAGAACAAGAGGTCTGGTTAGTCACTCAATAGAAACCGTCACGTGACCAATGTCTTTTGGCAACATGCCGTGTTAGGGGCGATCAATTAGAAATTGGAAAAGAAGGTGATCAATGAATAAGTTACTTCTCACACCTTTTGTTGGGCAGTGATCACTAAAGAAAGTCCGAATTAAAAAAAAAACAAGCGTGAATGCTGCTAAACGCAAACTAAGGGACCAATTTAGCATAAACTTACATTACAAATTGAACCTTCCTTCAAAAAAGAAAACAAATGTAACCCTCTAGCTCCATTAGAGCGGCCTGTACGCGAATACATACATACATACATAGCCAAACAGCCAGCCAGCTTAAAAACTGAAGAAACGTTTGTTGACAGTTTTGGAGACAGGGTTCAAAAAAGAAATAAAAATTGTATCCCTCTAGCTCCATTAGAGCGGCCTGTACGCGGATACATACATAACCAGCCAGCCAGACCAGCTTACACACTGAAGAAATGCTTATTGACAGTTTTGGAGACAGTTTTGGCTGACGATTTATAGCAAAATCTCATTTTGCAGGTGATGGTTTATGTATGATGATGAAATGTTCCCTGAACGTGTGAATTATTTATAATATAACAATGTTGCTTCCATTCATTCTGTAGCCGTTACATGGAACAAGTGAAGCAAATTAGTTTACAGAGAATCTTACTGAGAAATAATATGCGAACCATCTTAATATAATATGTTGCCTCCTTAATATAATAATGTAATATAATAATGTCCAACAAAATGGCCGAGGCCTGTAGGTGTGGACTCACATACAATACAATACGTTATTCAATTAATTCGCTGTGTGATAGTAGATGTCTTCCCAAATGTTGTCTAAACTATTTTGAAGGTGTTGCGCGATGGCGCATCTTGCTCCTGAAACCTTTTTTCATGATGTGTGTACTTTTCAATCAGTTCAAAATCTAGCTAATCCCTACTTGTCAGGCTATGGACTTATTGATCCATCCTTATATCAAATCATGCAGTATCCGTCTCGAATCTTTTTGTAAAGAACAATGGAAACATCGTTTTTATCAAACGAAATAACAGGAAAATAATTCCTCGATTTCTTTATATTTTTTCGTATTCTTTTTTTCTACTTTGCAAATGTAGATTACAAAAAAAGAAGCTTTTGCTAAGTAAGGTAAAGGTGGTCGTTGAAATAATAATTTTGCACAAAATAAAATGAAGGATTTCATTGCAGAATTAGATTTGTTGATATTTTGATTTATTTTCAACTGCTTCAGTTATTCATTCTCTTCAGACGATATCTGGGGAAATTAAAAGCTATTTCCCAAATGAAAAACTTTTATAAAGAAATGGAATAAGATTAAGAATGAAAAGAAGATTCTAAAATTATATAACAATACCCACGGGAAATTGCTGCTGGACTTCTGTTACTCGAAATGCCAAAACCAACTGGCATCTTCCGCTTATTGTTATTCCATTCTCCTCGAATTCTTGTTTCACTTTCACTTTGTCTTCCACTTCTTGTTTCACTTTCACTTTGTCTTTCACTTCTTGTTTCACTTTCTCTTCTCTAGTTTTGTTTTTTCATTTTCTGTCTTTTAGAAACCGCCAACCAAAACTGTCACCAAAACAGTCAACATAGGTTTCTTCCGTTTTTAAGTTGGGCTGGCTGTCTGGCTAGCTATGTATATATCACGCGCATAGGCCGCACCAATGGAGCTAGATGGCTGAAATTTTAAACATTTACTCCTTATTATGTCTAGAAAAAAACGTTTTTGTTTTTTTTAAATTACCCCAACATAGTTTTTTTGTGTTTGGGGTTCAATTAGCAATGTAAGTTTATGCCAAATTGGACCCTTAGTTTGTGTCCGGCAGCATTCACACTTGTTTTTTGAAAATTCAGATTTTAGTGATCACTGCCCCCAAAAAGGCGAGCGAAGTAACTTATTCATTGATCACCCGTTTTTTTTAATTGATCACTCCCAACACGGCATTGTTGGTCATGTCACGGTTTCTATTGAGTGACTAACCAGACATGTCTTCTGTCTTTCTGTTTTGTATCTGGTAACGCGCCTTAAACGCACTGGTTGTTTGTTTTCTCTGTTTTCGACAGAATTATTAATAACGATTCTCTCACCTCTCTCCAGCGTCCACATGTCCATCACTCACTCGACCTTCTACCCTATTCTCTTTGTCATTCTCATCATTACAGACAGCAGTTAAAATGGAAGCAAAGCACGAATACATGAACGGACATCCATCCCCACTTATTACATAACTACTACAGGTGCTACTATCTTTTATTCCGGATCTCGAACAAGTTTCACACACACTTTCTTTATCAGTCTTTCAGTGATGAAAGGATTGGATAGAGTGCAACGTGCTGACGTCATGACCCGTCTTCCGGCTCCACTCAATGAAATTCTACTAGTAATTTACAATAGGGATAATTTTACATCAGAGTTCATATTGTTTAGCAAATAATTTTCAGTTGAAAAATTTCTACAATCTTCGTTCTTATTAATAACACAAAGATTATTACAATAAAATTCACAGGGTTACTAGATTCGGGTATTTTTATCGGTTTGTTGTCAACAGCCCATTGGCGTTCAATGCTCATCTGCCAGAGCACCTCCCGGGGAGAGAAACGAATGAAAAATCGATAAAATGACTAAAAGTTATCAGAATCTTTTATTTGGCATAAACTGGCTGTCCTATACTTACAAACCGTACCAAAAAAGAAAAGAAATAAGCAAAATTATCCCCATTGAAAATTACTAGGAGGATGTCATCGAGTGGACCCGGAAGACGGGTAATGACGCCTGTCTTTGCCACTCTATTTCTTATACTAAATGAAGCCGGGTGAGCGGGTTGTGCATGACTTGAATGAAACTGCCAAAAGACGTTGGTCACGTGACGGTTTCTATTGAGGGACTAACCAGACCTGCTATATAAATAATCAATAATGGCCCAAAACTGTAATTTTCTGAAAGTTAAGGACTGAGACAAATCCATTATGTGTATACAGAAGCGCCTGTCTTTGATTTCAGGACCGTGGAAAAGAGCAGAAGCTTAGAAGACAAGCCTGGCTGCCCCAGAGTCAAACTCTGCTCCTACATCTACTTCCTTGCGTAATTCTACTATAGATTTTGGAGGTATGTTTAGGTTAGTTTATCGCGGGTGGTAACACACCAGTCTAGCGATCACTAGGTTATGAGTTCAAATCACGGTAGGAGACATTTTGGTGAGGATTGTTGTTCTTGTTCTTCGTCTTGGAGTTTGGCAAAACCTAAGACGTAAACTTGAATAATAAGTATTTTAGGCTAGAAACGCAGAAACATAATTTGTAAACAAAAGATAAATTATATATAAAATTGAGAGAAACCTTTAATTAACAGATATTTTTGATTTGGAGTCAAATTTTATTCGAACATTGGGTTATACGAAAAGTAGAAAGAACACATAATCAACTAGAAAGTGCTCAGAGAGCGCATACCTCTGCCAACGCCATTGCCAGGGGAAGTAATTGTGAATGGATCCGCCCCAAAATGTAATCACTTCTTCCGTAGCCTATTGTGTCCGCTCTTCCACAAAATGGGAATTCATTCAAAACCTTTGGAGATATCGTGTGGACAGACATGAACCTTTGGCAATCTTATGTGGTGTTGACATACAACTACGATGGAGGGGAGATAACTGTGGATGGATCCGCCCCAAAATGTAATCACTTGTTCCGTAGCCTATTGTCCATCCTTCCACAAAATTCCATTAAAATCTATTGAGAACTGTTGGAGATGAGCGTATACATAAATGTATGAAAAGAAAATAACCCGGAAAAATATCTCTCAATCAAAAATGTCCTGGATACAATTTAACCACCTCTTCCTTGCCCCATTGCCCACGCTTCCACACAATTTAAATGAAATACAGTGAGTACCTTTGGAGATATCGTGAGGGACGCGACCAAATACATATACCTCTCCAACTTCGTTGGTTGAGGTAAAAAGGAAAAGTGGGGAATGCTGAAAAGAGAGAAAGGGAAACATAAAATAAAGCCAGAGAAAATGGCAGACAATAAAAGAGACAAGACTGGAAGTTGCAGGGTCAAACTCCACTCCAACTTCTATTCGGACTGAAGA
>VCCN01003262.1:4405134-4418540 GCA_006491835.1 Architeuthis dux
ATTGATTCCTTAGTTTGTGTTCGGCAGCATTCACGCTTATTTTCGTTGAAAATTCAAACCTTTTTTAGTGATCACTGCCCAACAAAAGACGAGAGAAGTAACTTATTCATTGATCACCCCCTTTTCCAATTTGTTTATGTCATGTTATTATGTCTAGAAAAAAATCTTTTGAAAATTCTTTCCCCAAATAGTTTTTTTTAGAAGGGGGTCAATTTGCAATGTAAGTTTTTGCTAAATTGATCACCAGTTTTGTGCCAGGCAGTATTCATAGATGTTTTTTTTTTAAAATCCAAACTTTTTAGTGACCACTGCCCAACAAAAGGCGAGAGAAGTAACTTATTCATTGATCACTAATGATTTCCAATTTTTTTAATTGATCACCCTCCACACGGCATGCTGCCAAAAAACGTTGGTCACGTGACGGTTTCTATTGAGTGACTAACCAGACCTGTCTGTTTTCTTTCTTTCAATCTCCATTTTTTCTCTCCCTATTTATTGATATGTTGTTTTTAATCACGGCTTCTGCACGTCCCCATTACTTATACATGCATTCTATCTTTTGTGGCTTTTAATCATCCGTTCTCACATTGTCTAAAAAAAGAAAATTATCATTCATTGTTTCCTTTTCTATCCGCTTGGAGTTTATAAGATTCACGGCTTAATAACATTCTTTCATTGTCCTTCCCTCATCCATAGATTTGCATTCTGTCTGAGCCTGTGATCCGCCAAATCTTGATTTAATCAAACAATTCCGTTGAACCTCATATTCACCTTTTTTTCTTTCTTTTCTATTTTCATATGTTCCGAATGAATTGCATAAACATAAATGCGAACAATATTGGAATTTGACCGATGATAAATACAGATTTACAGTCAGAAAATATCGATGAATTTCAGAATAAGTTAATAATGACAGGACAAGAGGCCACCGATCTTACTGGACGATTCGAATAATTCCGATCAAGTATGTGGTGAGATGGAAAGGATCTTTCATGATTTATGCTACAGTGGATTCCGTTTAATAGGACCGCATCGAGACCAACGGTTTTGGACCCAATAAGCGGCTGGCCCGATTTACCGAACAATTTAATATTTATGCACAAAACACCATTGTTTATTTTTAATTCAAGGGGACAACTTGTATAAAAACCACAGCGAATTACGTCCCTTTCCTTTTCTACTTGAAAATTTGAGTCACGAGCTAAAAATATTTAATTAAATTAAAATTAAAATGCTGCTTAGTCCGAATAAACGGCGCATTGGTCATAATAAACGAAGCAAATTAGCGATGATTACATACGTTTGAATCGGTTTTTACAAGATTGGTTCTATTGTGCGGCTGGTCCGAATAAACGGCGCATTGATCATAATAAACGAAGCAAATTAGCGATGATTGCATACGTATGAATCGGTTCTTACAAGATTGGTTCTATTGTGCGGCTGGTCCTAAAAATCGTTGGTCCTATTAAGCGGAATCTTTGTTTTGCTTATAGACTTGCTTTCCCTAAGTTGATTATTGTTGGACGAATCTAACATATGTTTTACTGCAATTGAAACATATGTCCTGTGCTCATACAATATAAAAAGGCTTTGTAACAAAAATATCGCTTTAGAACAATTAGATGCCGTTAACCAATACTGTCAACATGGGTTTCTTCAGTTTTTAAGCTGATCTGGCTGGCTATGTATGTATCACGCGTACGAACCGATGGAGCTAGAGGGCTGGAAATTTAAATATTTACTCCTTATTATGTCTAAAAAGACATTGTTTTTTTTTTATTTACCCCCCTCCCGCCCCTGATTAGATTTTGAGCGGGGTTTCGATTTTCAATGTACATGTTCAATTGGTCCCTTAGTTTGTATCCGGCAACATTCACACTTGTTTTTCGAAAATTCGGACTTTTTTAGTGATCCAACAAAAAAAAACAACAACTAAAGGCGAGAGAAGTAACTTATTCATTGATCATCCCTTTTTCTAATTTTTTTAATTGATCACCCCCAACACGACATGCTGCCAAAAGTGACGGTTTCTATTGAGTGACTAACCAGACCCGTTATCTTTTGTTGTTCAGTAGATTTTCCCTTAATGATAAATCATGCATTTTCTGTTGTATGAGCAAATGATTTACATAATCAAAGAACATTTTTCAATGAAATTTTACATTTATAATTAATCGAGTACATTTATGGTTTTTAAGGATTTGTCGGCCATCTTGGACAACATCTTTAAAATTACACCTTTCCAGTGGCCAGACTGTGGTAGACGTTTGATATGTTATTGAGCACACTTGATACTACAAAAAACAGTTTTATAGAAATAGTCTAGGATGAATAATGAATGAGTAATGGGCATTTTAAGGATTCGACGGCCATCTTGGGGGGGGGTATTTCCATAAATGCAGCCAACTAATTTTGCAGTCAACTTGAATATTGTACCTTTCCAGTGGTCACACGATACTACAAAAGAAAAGTTGGAAAAACTGAACGAATATTTTAAGGATTTGGCGGCCATCTTGGACACCATATTGAAAATTATACTTTTCCAGTGGTCAGACTAGGGTAGACTTTTAGTATGTTGTTGAGCACACCTGATACAACAAGAAACAGTTGAGAAACCTTTTGTAGCAATTATTTTGAGATAAGGTTGGTTTTTCGACTAAATAGAATTATATCAAGCAACATTCTCTCTACATTAGAGACCTCATATCCTGAATTTCACCGATTTAGCTGATTTATTTTCATGGTAAATAGTCACGTTTATTCGTTTAACGGTAAATCCAATAATAACACTTTCACAATTAAAATACCTGTCGATATACTGTTTCGCTAAAGTCAATCTACTCATTGCTTCTACCCTTTCTTTAGAGTTTCAAATTGCATCAGACATCAAATTTTATCAGTCAAGGAAAGTATTATCGGAAGTGGGACATATTTCTCGAAATTCACACTTAATAATTAGCAATGTGCATTTGTCGTCTGTCACGCTTATGTCAACAGTGAAATCTGATGACGTGACTTAGTAGAAATAGAATTTTATGTTACGTTAAACTTGATACGTTGTATCTTTACTTAATTTTGTCAAACTCCACGACAAAGTCAGGAGTTGACTTTACTTTCTTACCGTAACAAGAACAGCAAGAACAAGAACAAGAACATAAGACCTCACCAAAATCTAGGTTGTAAACCGATATTGAACACATGACCTAGTGATTGCTAGGCTGGTGTCTTTCTAAATGAGCTAAATTGACAATAAGTTGGAGGGGAGTTTGACCCTGCAGCAGCCAGCCTTGTTACCTTTAGTTTTGTTCAATATTCAGAGAGCATTGAACATAAACAAGGAAATGCTGCACAACATAAGGTTTTTGATATTTTAGAAGTACAATGCAACTGCAAAATTACTTAATTATTCTCGTCATCTTTTGGGACGGCAGGGGTTAAACTAGTATATCTATATTAATACCATTAGTTTCTAATTCTTCATTAGACATGCTTTTTTGTAGAATTGGACCATTGTCCATAGACCAATTGTCGTATAACTAGCTCCCCACCTATCTCCCCCCTCTCTCTCTCTCTTTCTCTCTCTCTCTCTCTCTCTCCCTCTCCCCCTCTCTCATACACACACGAAATGATCAAATGCAATTGCAAAATTACTGTTTGGACGGCAAGGGTTAATCTGTTATGATATGTGTTTCCGGACTAACTGACACCTGGGCGGAAATGTAAGGGAACCCAGTTACCTCAGGAAATAGGTATATTGTCTAAATATTGTCAGTGTCTAAAACAGGATGGGACCGGTGATTGACACCACGTAGGCGTTAGAGAAACTATAAAGCGGACCCAAATAGAAAACTTGAAAGCGGACAGAAATCTCGACACTCAAAGAAGAGACAGACATCAGCGCAGCCGAAAGGCAGAAGACCGCTGTCCTTGATGGGGACAGACTGTCGGTTCTGTTTATTATCTCTCTCCCACTCTACACTCTCCGGCCGACAAAGATGTATGTTGTGTAATAAAAATATGTCCAGATATTTTTATAAGCAAGTCTTCGAGTTTCCTTTCTATCCAAGTCCAGGACACCCCACTATACAACAGATCTAGTAAGTAATAAGCAGCAAGACATTTTGTTTGTCCTCCGTGTTTAAAACGACACTATTTTGTTGCTTTCATTGACTGTGATATTAGAAAGCGTCAATCGAAACTCTGGCTATGTATGTATCACGCGTACAGGCCGCACCAATGGACCTAGAGAGCTGAAAGTTTCAACATTTACTCCTTATTATGTCTTTTTGAAAATTCCTTCCCTAAATTGTTTTTTAGTAGGGGGGGGGTCAATTTGCAATGTAAGTTTTTGCTAAATTGATCGCCAATTTGTGCCATGTAGTATTCATAGTTGTTTTTTTTAAAGCCAAACTTTTTTAGTGATCACTGCCCAACAAAAGGCGAGAGAAGTAACTTATTCATTGATCACACACTTTTCCAATTTTTTAATTGATCACCCCCAACACGGCAAGAGACTTTGTTCACATGATGGTTTATGTTGCGTGACTAACCAGACTTGCAGGGTCAAAATCCACTCCCACTTCTATTCCGACTGAAGATGGTTACTGCAAGTTTTGTATTGTATATATAATAAATTAAAAATTATAACATACATGTTCGTAGATATGCACGACTTGTCAGTCTGGCTCAGCCGGTAAGAGAGCCGCCTACTGATCACTTAGTCGTTATTTCAAATCACAGTAGGGAAATGTGATTTTTATATATCGGTTTGGTTTAACGTAATGGGACAGACAAACTGTGAAGAGTTTACTCCCCGAAATTAGGTGACGATTTCTCTTGTTGTTCTTGTTACGGAGGAAAATCCAAGTCAACTCCAGCCTCCGACTTGGGCAGGAGTTTGACCAAAAGAACTCAAATGTGTAATTGTGGACAGGTAAACATTCATTGTCCTCGTGTGGATGCGTCTAGCTCACTTGTGTATCACACTTTTGAGTGCTAAGTGATGCCCAAATAACACCTGTATAATCTCCAATTCAGCCTGTGAAACCTGGTAAATCTTTTGGGACACACAATCAACTATTCTCTGAGTTACTTAAATACGGGCAAAGCACTATGCTTACAATTATATTAATATAATTATCCTGTCCTGGCATTTACATTAGCAATAGTCGAGTGCAAAAAAATGTTATCCCTAGATTGTATTGTTTGTCCTTGAGCGTGTAACTCGGTTGAAGTGCACACAACAGATAGGTTCGCCCGTGCTGAGTCGGTGAACTCCATTACTGCCCACATGTCTATTTCGAACAAGAGTAAACATAATGCTTTGCTACCATTACCATTATACTCACCCTAATGGTTCTATTCGTTATCATAAGATATTGAGTGGTTGTCCAAATCAACTACCAAAGTCTAACGATCTTAATCAACAAAGAATTTAGGTATATACATCAAATACTAATCGATACTATTTCTACTTGATGCCCTATCAGTTTTTGTCATCCAAATACTTTGATGGAAAAGGTAGTTACGTCGAGGGAATATTGACTTTAAGAGTGAGAATAGGTTCACATAAAATAGCATGAAACGAAACGTATAATGTTGGCAAGTATAGGATCCTATCGAACATTTATAAAGAAAACTGTAATATTAAAATAGAGATTATTGTTCCTATGTACGCAATGAGTATGAATTGAAAATAGTTTGCAGTGAGGTTTCATTTTTAAAATCTAAACAACAAATCGATTTTAAAATAAGAAAAAGCCCCACATTCGTATTTTATGCTATTTCTACTTGATGCCCTATCAGTTTTTGTCAGCCAAATACTTTGATGGTAAAGGTAGCTACATCGAGTGAATATTGACTTTAAGAGTGAGAATAGATTCACATGAAATAGCATGAAACGAACCTGAAAACGTAAAGAAGGTTATGATATTAAAATATTATTTTTCCTATGTACGCAATGACTATGAATTGAAAATAGTTTGCAGTGAGGTTTCATTTTAAAAATCTAAACAACAAATCGATTTTAAAATAAGAAAAAGGCTCAAATTCGTGTTTTATGCGGGTTATATTAAGGTCCGAAAAAGGTTGTTTGTCATAAGATCTAATTCTTCACAATCTTTTTTCGACCTTTTTTTTCCCTCGAAAATTGACAACGGGTGAATTTATAATGCCGGATAATGAAAAAAGCAGTCGGTATCTCACCAAGATCAAATTTTTCAGACATTAAGAAAATCTGTGAAGAAGAATTTCAATATTCATGCTGAGTTATCACATTTTGCTAGATCTTTTCTGAATTTTACCCTCTGGAAGTTTCAAAATTCAAGAGTTCTATTGTTATCTTAATTACATTGTTAAAGTAATAAAGGTGATACATTAACAAAATTCTATTTTGTAAAATTGAAGTGAATGGTGTTAGTGTTGTATTATAGCGATCTGTGTTTCTTCTGCCAACATGTGAGGGAGGGAGAGAGAGAAGGCGTCTCGTTCTGGGGCTGCGGGTTGACGGGAGCTGACATTTCTGTGGAGGGAAATAGGTTCGGAGAAAAGGGCTCTCCCACGTGAGTGGAGAGAAAGACGACAACATTCAGGATCTTCATTTTAACAGCTGGGTTGCTTTATTCCCGTCGATATAGCTTCGATTCCGGGCCGGTTCGCGGATCACTTTGAGGCATCGAATTCTGTTTCAGTTAAAATTCTAACGAGTTTCTGTACTGAAGGACGGACAGTGGTTCCAGCAGTTCAATAATCAGGGCGCCCGGTTTCCTCCTCCGACCCCCCTCCCTTCTTCGCTTGTCGACCTGTTGCTCTGTCTGTCCGATTCTAAACTGCTCCCGATTTGAAAATCTCGGCCCCTTAAAAAACACTCCGGTAATCTGATATGGGCCTTTGGTCACGTACGCCCTGGTAATCTGATATGGGCCTTTGGTCACGTACGCCCGCGAACATACAAACACAAAATGCATTTCATTACATAGAGAAAAATAGTATTCCAAACCATTATATGAATTGAGGAAATAAATATACACAGTACGCTCTGGATTATCCCCAATTCCACAGATGTATGTCCGGAACAGCCTTGTTAAAATTCATATTCTGATTCTATATAAAACTAGCATTCCAAGGGAAATTATGAATCACCGCCATCCATATATGCTGTGTTGGGTGTGATCAATTAAAATGTTGGGATGTGATCACTAAAAAATGTCTGAATTTTCAAAGAACAAGCGGGCACAAATTAGTGACCAATTTAGCATAAGCTTACATTGAAAATTGACCCCCCCCCACACTTTTGGAGGGGAATTTTCAAAAAAAACAAAAGAATGCATTTTCCCTACTCATCGAATGGAGTGTGTGTAGATCATTTCAAGTTTCTATTATCAACAGTTAGGGCTAGGCGATGTCCAGGTGGATAGATAGATAAAATTGCCCCCCCCTCCCTCTAAAAACCTATTATGGGGCGGGGGGATTTTCAAAAAAATAAAAAAACATTTCCCCATCTCATTGAGGGGAGTGTGTGTACACAATTTCAAGTTTCTATTATAAACGATTAGGGCTGGCGACGTCCGGATACATAGATAAATAGACAGACAGATAGATAGATAGATAGATAGACAGACAGACAGACAGACAGATAGATAGATAGATAGATAGATAGATAGATAGATAGATAGATAGATAGATAGATAGATAGATAGGTAGACAGACAGACAGACAGACAGATAGATAGATAAATAGATATACTATGTTTGGTTAGCAATTTGGTGCCCGATCTTCGATTTTTGCTTCTTATCTCATGGATAATGCATTTAGTCGACATTTTGATGTGAGCTGCCTCTTTGATTTTTCTCTGCTTCCAACATCGTTCTCTGTCAATAATCTGGACTTCCTTTTGTTCCTCACCCGATAGCTATGAGGATGTTCTGTTGATTGGGCGAACACTCTTCCAAGAGATACAGGTCGACCAGTTGAGTAAAGTATCGAGTGAGGAACAAAAGGAAGTCCATATTACTGACAGAGAACGATGTTGGTAGCAGAGAAAAATCAAAGGGGCAGCTCACATCAAAATGTCGACTAAATGTATTAGCCAGACAAGTGCGGATTTCAACCCGATGTGGCTTCCACTTCTCAACAAATCTAAACCGGACAAGAGAAAGACACAGAAACACCCGGGGCCATGCGCTAACTTCTTTTTAACCCATCACACTCGTATTTTACACCTGAAGGAGGCCGAAGAATGGATCGGCCGAAACGTCGTGTTTACAACACAAATAACAAGAATGATGATGATGATGATGAGGAGGAGGAGGAGGGGGATGATGAGGAGGATGAGGATGAAGGTTAGATTAGAATCTGAACACAGATATCATGTCGACTTTCTTCATTGAGAATCTGTAGCAACTGGCATAGATCTTATAATACAATTATTCACACACACACACACACGCACACACACACACACGCACACACACACACACACGCGCGCGCGCGCGCGTAAGTGTGTGCGTGTACATATGTCTGTATATGTGTGCTGGTTGCAAAATTTTGAACAGGAAGAAAATATCATTCATAAATAAATCTCTGTATACTACAACGTGAACAAGTGATTTTACTAAACGCGCTTATTTCATGATATTTATATTTCATGCGAATCATTGATGAGCTAACAATAATATGCACCCCACGGGGATATGAAAGGTTAGCTATTAACATGCAGATTCGAATTGAACCTTTATAACATGTAGTACAGCACTCAGCCTAAGATACCAAAAAAACGATTTATATATTTGTATTGGCATTTTACAAAAAGAGTTTCGTGGTCACGCTCTCGTTATTTGGACAAATATGTTTTTATCTTTAGTGTCTAATAAATAAATTATAATTCAGACGCGGCTCCGGGGGCCCTGGGATCCGCCACCCCCTTCTCGGGCGAAGCACACTTAAAAATCTTTTTTAGAGATCTAGATAAGAGATTTGATATGAATAACTCCAAATCGCACGTACTCATAAATCAACCTTAAAAACAAAATATGTATCGTATCCATTACCTAATTAGACAGATATAGTAAAATAAAAATGTTAAATTAAAAAGTTTGGATACCCCTGCTCAAAATCCTGGATCTAACAAGAAAAATAGAAATTTATTAATTTCAAATAGGATGCTCCAAAAGAAATGGTATTCATGCGTGAAATGTCCCTCCATTAGGTAAATGTTTATAGAACTTTGCTAAATGCATGTGTCCATGGACTAATGTTAGGAGTTATAAATACACCGATGAAGGTATTTAAGCTTCGTAATCAGTTACGTTTGAAGGTTCATTCACAAGTTGATAATCCCTGATAGGTAACTACTGTTTAGGTAATCACCATAAGAAACGAGGTCCATCGCTCTGGATTCAATAGTCAATTATACAATGGCCGCCAATAAGACCAATAAGAAATATTTCATAATCATGAAAAGCCACATACCTACGTTATATTTAATTTTGGTTTTCTTTGGTTTTGTTCTATTTTGTTTTTGTTCTTGTAGTTATTTATTCATTTTTTTTATCTAACTTATTTATTTATATATTCTTTTTTGAAGGGGTTACTGAGATTGTTTGAATATGGAAACTGTCGTCTGTTTTAAGTCCGAAATTAGAAAATCCTTTTGCATTATAATACGGCCTGAAAGGAAGATGCAGTGATTCTTTTTGAATGAAACGTCTGAAAAGAGGAAAACAAAAAAGAATGTGTCGTTTAATACTGTATATTCAATATTCAGTTCACCTTTTTGTATTCTTAAGTATCATTGTAACATTGTACAGATTAGGAAAAATATTTGTGCAGTTATATTGACATGGCGCATTAAGCTCTTTATTCAGAATACCTTGAATACAAGTGTAATATTAGAAATCGTCAACCAAAACTGTCAACATAGGTTTCTTCAGTTTTCAAGTTGGTCTGGCTAGCTGGCTAGCTGGCTAGCTGGCTAGTTACGTACATATGTATGTATGTATGTATGTATGTATGTATCACGTGTATAGGGTGCACCAATGGAGCTAGAGGGCTGGAAATTTCAACATTTACTCCTTATTATGTCTAGAAAAAACATTCTTTTTCAAAAAGAATTCACTCTCCAAATAGATTTTTAGTGTGTGTGTGTGCCCCCCACACACACACACTAAAAATCTATTTGGAGAGTGAATTCTTTTTGAAAAATCTAATTTACAATCTAATTTTATGCTAAATTGATCCCTTAGTTTGTGTCCGGTAGCATTCACGCTTGTTTTTCTTTTGAAAATTCAGACTTTTTTTTTTTAAATGACCACTGCTCAACAAAGGGTGAGAGAAGTAACTCATTCATTAATCACCCCTTTTCCCATTTTTTTAATTGATCACCCGCAACACGACATGCTGCCAAAAGACGATGGTCACGTGACGGTTTCTATTGAGTGACTAACCAGACCTGCTGTAGATTGTTGTCCCTTTTTGTAAACTCGGTTAATGGAAAATATACCTTTTTCTTTATTTGCGTTGTATAAATAAAGTATTTCATCGATTTATCCACTAACAGCTCTATCAAATCTGTTAGGTTAAATATACAACGATTTTTATATGTGCAACACATCGGCCGGTCTGTCGGTCGGTTCCGTTTATGTAAACAATAGAAAGAGGAAGGAAGTGGGTATTTACCAGCTGTTAACTAAAGAAAAAGATCAACATGTTTACTCGAGGCTCAATTATACGATTCGTTTCTTTATCAAAAAGAACATGTAATTTAAATAGATGCTCATGCGTCAACACGTAAATAGATGCTCATACGTCAACACGTAAAAAAGAAAGTGAACAGGTGTTACGAATACTAAAATACAATAACCTCAGTAGTCAGATGTCTTCATTTCCAAATCTTTTACTTATATTTGATAATGAACATCGTGGGTGAATAGTACAGACATTTAACACCTTCTAAGGTTACCTATCAGGGAGTATCAACTTGTGAATGGACCAACTCAGAATAGCACAGAGAGTCATGGAAAGAGCAATGCTAGGGATAACTCTAAGAGATAGAAAAAGGTCAACATGGATCAGAGAGAGGACTAGCGTGAAGGATATTATACAACTAATTAAGCAGCAAAAATGGAGATGGGCTGGCCACCTAGCAAGAAGAGATGACAACAGATGGGGGAAGAGATTAACCGATTGGTGCCCATGGGACAGTAAACGGAGTAGAAAAAGACCAGACACAAGATGGAGGGGCGAAATAGAAAAGTTTGCCGGTAAGACTTGTCAGAGGTTAGCACAAGATAGGTCGTCATGGAAGGAGATGGGAAAGGCCTTTGTCCAGCAGTGAACTTATAACGGCTGCTGCTGCTGATGATGATGATGATGCTGCTGCTGATGATGAACTATAATGTCATGAAGAGAACGAAGAGACATATATTCTGATCAATAGATGACATATCAAGCATTTGTTTTTTAGTGTTGCCAAGTATCCTTTGTTATTAATAGCTAAAACTGTCTCCAAAAATGGCTAAAATCGGCTACAGTTAGCCAGCTAAATTTATAGCTAAAAATGTTACATATACTCATTTAAGTATTGTTCTTAAAACTATGAAGCTCTACCGACTAAGTTATAAGCTGTTACTTATTTAAAGCTCACTTATCATATAAAATAACCATACACTAAGACTCCAGAAAAGATTATTGATAAAAATTGTGCACTTACTTTAATTTAAACTTACTAATTTCTTTTTTTAATAGCCAGATTTTCGGGTGAACTATCCTCACATTCCTCTTCCTCCTCCTGCTGCTACTCTCAATTGCACCCGCGACCCCCTTGAATTCTTACGCCACTCCCACTTTGGGAAGGCCTGCTCTACAACATGCTGCGTTCATGTAAGAATACTAACGCTAAAATGATTCTTGTTAAAGATTCAATCAATGAGTAACAATTTTTTACTTTTTTGTAATACGTGTTATTATATTGATTATGTCTGAAACGAATAGAATGGCTATTACTCCCTGCACACTTTGCTTTTGTGATTAGGACATTGCTATTTTGTAATTTACTTATTTTTCAGAACATTCCAAATAGAATCAGTGCTGAGTAGCTGATATTAGAACTTTCTAGAATTTTCCAGAAGTCGTTTTCTATAATGTTATGAAGAGAAAACAAATTTCTAGAACTTTCTGGTAATATAAATAGTAATATAGATATTAGGACCTTTATACCCACCAGTTCAGTTTGATTAAGTGGATAATTACAGCAGGAATAGACAGAGTTGTCCGTATCTGCTAGAGGGAAGAGAATAGGGAGCCGGGTTGATTTTTGACGGGTTATAATTTCAGGGAAAAAGAACAAAATTAATAAAAAGGTTTTTTAAAACAGTATTGTTGATTTGGCTTCCACAGAATTCTTTAATTATTTCATTGAGTAGAATATATATATATATAGAGAGAGAGGGGGAGAGAGAGAGAGAGAGAGATTTTCATTATGAAAATCTATATGTGAAACCAGCAGTACCGCTTGTAATGAACCATTAAAATTGATTCCCATAAATATCCGCTCTACCTTTGTATTGAGTTCTCTTCGGATCATAACTAAGGTCTACGGGGATATTGATTCATAAGTGTATCATACATCCAATATTACCTATATATATATTTATACAGATATCGATCCTTGTTGGTTAGTGGATACATATATATACATTTTTCTAAGATGGCGTCGAAAGGCCGCAAGCATCCGGCAGACGCATTTTGCAATGTCTGCGGCCAATTTATTAAAGCAAGAGCAAAAAAGTACTCCGTGGCTGCATCTGCTAAGATGTGCAAGACCTACAAGGCATATTTCGGCAAGCCTGTCGGGGACCAAGACAAATTCTGGGCAACTCATTTCACATGAGCAACGCAAACAACTCTGGGAGGTAAGATAGCCAGTTGTTGCTCGTTTGGATGGTGGAATCTTATGTTATAACGTTTTTTAGAATCTTTAATATTAAAAGTTTTTTAATTTTTTTTTATTTTCAATGATATTGAAAAATATCATCATATATGGAATATGTTGAGAGAATCTCTTACACATTAATCACGGGTGAAATAAATTTATAAACAAATATATATATATATTTTTTTTCACAATCACAATTTTATATTGTTCTTTTGCAGGATGCAGGAGAACAGAGAGCCATGAATTGGGGGGGGGAGGCACTGACCCCTCAACCAATTATTACTTCTTCATGGTGGACCTTTGAAAACGTCCGTCTGACAAGAATGCACCTGCTATCACGTATCCGGACCTTATAGTTCCCCGTACTCACTCCTCAGGAGAGAGAGCGCAACCCTCGTTAAAGAGGAGGAAGTACGTTGTAGACAGGCCTCCTCTTCAACTTCTATTCCGACTGAAAATGATTACTGCAACTTTT
>VCCN01003262.1:4474445-4484586 GCA_006491835.1 Architeuthis dux
TTTACGCTTTAGGCACATTGGTAAGGTGCTCTTCAGAATATCGAGTTGACTTTATTTCCCCCCACCCCGTAACAAGAACAATCCTCACTAAATTTAGGGGAGGCAACTCTTCACTATTTGTCTATCCCGTCACGTTAAAGCAAACAGATACATAACATTAACATTTCCCCATCGTGATTTGAAACAACGAACTAGTGATTGCTAGGTTGCTCTCTTACCAACTGAGCCAAACTGACAAGTCTGATGCATATTTACGAAACTATTTACTATATATTCAATACGAAAGTTGCAGTAATCATCTTTATTTGGAATAGAAGTAAGAGTGGAGCAGCAGCCAGGCTTGTTTTCCTTCAACTACTAAAATTAATATAATAGTAATCAAATCCTGAATTATATCTTTTGGACTTAGTAGCAACAAAATAGTAATAAAAGTGAAAGACAACTTTCGTCTTAAATCTGCTGAACCAATTCATGACCGTTGTTTGATGTGAATGTTGCTTCTATAATTAAGAAAGGTCTTCCTGTAGAACTGTTATTAAATGTCTGCCCTTTTCTTGTCGCCTATTGATTTCTGTCCTTTACTCAAATTGCACAGCAGCCAAGTGATGTTTTTCATTCTCAGGTGGATTAGGAGAAACACGGAAGAAATAAGCAGGAAAACCTAGCTTTTACCAATAGGCTCTGACTTTCTATTGCAAATTCTACATTAACCCGTCCGCTTTATTCTCGGCCTAACAACGATTTCAAGGCAAGAGTAAAAGGTCTATTCAAGTCAAGTCAGCCATAACGATTATTTTTTATGTGATATTAGATTATTAAAAAAATATTTGACTCATTTCTAAGAAAAAAGAAATGAAAAATTGTTTTGTATTGAGTATCGTATAGTCAATGTCTTCTAACTTCAGAGAAAAAAGTTATGACTGTTGTGTATGTGAACGTTTTGTACCTGTTCACCAATACAATGAGCACAGTTTGTATGGGGAGTGTTTCTTTATAGTCGTCGGACACAATAATCGAAAAAATAAACAAAACTCGAAGAAAGAAAACGATGTTTTTAATAAGAGGTATTCAACGGGTCGATCACTAACGTCAAACGACTGCTGTGATCGAGCCAAAATTATTTCTGCTATTGTCAAAGTCCAGTACAAGTTTTCCCCGTAGCAACAAGAAGAACAAGAACAGGGATAAATCCTCACCTAATTCAGGGGAGTAAACTCTACGTTGTTTGTCTATCAGTGTCACGTTAAATCAAACCGATATATAAAATTAACATGTCCCAACCGTGATTTGAAATGACGATCAACTCTCTTACCAACTGAGCTAAACTGACAGGCCCGGGGGCCAGCAGGGCCTAGCTTGCGCCACCCAGGATACCAACATGTTCCTTAGGATGTTCTCTTTCAGAAAAAAAAAGATGTTCCCAAGAAAAAGGTTGGGATGAACTACCTCACTACGGATGCACATACACGGATGCACACACACGCACACAAGAAAGTTGTTTTCCTTGCCAATATATTGCAACAACAGCCGACAGAAGTGACAATAAAAGATGAGCCTGGCTGCTGCAGGGTCAAACTCCACTCCTACTTCTATTCCGACTGAAAATGCAACTTTTGTATCGTATATATAATAGATAGATTTGTAGATATTTGTCATTATGGCTCAGTTGGTAAGAGAGCCCCCCCCCCAATCACATGGTCATGATTTCAAATCACGGTAGGGAAATGTTAGTTTTATATATCGGTTTGATTTAATGTGGCGGGATAGAGAAACAGTGAAGAGTGTTGTATAATGCCAGTAGTGTTTCTTTTCGTCGCCGTGAGAGATCAGATGATGATGATGATGATGATGACGACGATGACGATGACGATGACGATGACGACGACCACGACGACGTCTCGTTCCGGGTCTGCGGGTTGACGGGAGTTGAAATTTCTGTGGAGGGAAATTATTTTCGGAGAAAAGGCTCTCCAAGACGACACAATTCCGTATTTTCAATTGGAAATCTGTGGTTTTATTTCTGTCGATATAAGTTCTTTTCCGGCACGGTTCGCGGGTTACTTTGAGGCATCGAATTCAGTTTCATTTAGCTTTCTAAACGAGCGGTCGTTTTCCGGAATTACTACTAGCCGTGGTAGTAATCCAAAAATCAAGGCTGCTTCCTCTTTTGTTCCTCCTTCCCTCCTTCCTCCGCCCGTCCGGGTGAAAGAGGGAACTACTTCGCCCCTGACCTATCGCCTGTCTGCCGGATTCTCCACTCCTAATTGCTTCTAACCTGCTCTCTCCTCCCTCGACCCTAACGGGCAGGGGAGCCAAACCCTCTCTTAGTCCGACCCGTCGCTTCGGGCTTCATATCTAAACTCCCCCTGATTTGAAGATCAGGGCCCCTTAAAAGGCTTCCGGTAATCTGATATGGGCTTTTGGTCACATATGCCCGCGAACACACGAACACAGAGTGCATTTCGTTACAAGTGTTTACTCCCCTAAATTTGGTGAGGATTGTTCTTGATGTTCTTTTTACGGGGGAAACACAAAGTCAACTCCAACTGCCAATTAACAATAGGCAGCAATAAAGGAAAGAACCAGAATGGCCTGGTGATTTCATAATGGGTGCAAAGATCACCAGTCTATCTGAAGACTGAGAGATTTTTCAAAACTAACCTTTAACTATAACCCTAATTAAAAAAGTAAATGTTGAGTATTATTCAGAATATTCATAGACATTTACAAGAGACTGATTGCTGACGATGCAGAGACATACGAATTTGATGCATTCGATCTCTTCAAAATTACGTTTGGACATAAAAAGGAGGCAGCAAATCTACGCTTATATTGGAAATCGATTCGCACTGAATTAAATTTGTTATTTAATTGAGGAATCAATAAAAGGAGTAATAAACTATGCTATGCAATACTAGATGTGAAATTTTAAACTTGTTTCGATGCAAAAATTGATTTTCGTGCTAAATATTGATTTTCACGCTTCAGAAATCCATGCATCAATATGAAAGCCAGCGAGTAAACATTACACAAATGTTAATAATTTTTCAATTGAAAATTTCCAGAATTTCGTTCGCCTGTGCCTCTCCTAAGAAGAAAGGGATAACAAGATTTGCCAATCAGTTTGTTCAAACATTTTAGACAGCAAACAGCCCCCGGGAAAAACAATGGATGAATCCCTATTATAATGGAGCTAATGTAAATATATGTAACCAAAACTACACCACCATGAAACACCGCTCTCTGAGTGTGTGTGTGTGTGTGTGTGTGTCCGTTTGTCTGCTTCTGAAATAACTACAACAAGGAAGAAATAAAGCTGGGTTTATTTAAAGTAAAGAATCCGTCTCTTAAGAGAAAGACAACCCCATTGGAGTGTACGGCCGATTACCATTGCATGTGCCAGCTTGTGTCGAGACCAGGACTTTATTCTTACTGGTTTTTTATGATGCTTGGCAGGCTGCAAGTCCACCGAAGTGACACTTCCACTCAATTAGCAGCTGAGTTTTTCACACTATTCGTGTATACCGGGAATCGAACCCGGGACCATTCGTGTGAAGGAGACATGCTAACCATTACACTATCCAAGCTGGTTTCTTTACACTAACATTAAATAATGTGTGAACAGGAAAATTAACATTTTCACCTCCAGTGTTTTACATTCATGTTTTTAAAAAATACTATTTACGCTCAGATTCCAAATTAAACTCACTAAAAATCTAAGAATTGAAACAACCGTTCGGCGAAAAGTCCTATAGATAAAAGGTACCGCATTTCATCTGTTTAAATGAAATATTGTTAAAATTATACATCAAATTAAAATTTCATTTTTTATTCTAATATGATTAGGTTTAATTTTTCTGCAATATGAAATATAAATATTTTGAGACAATAAATATGCAGATTCAAAAGTGAAACCCCAAATTCTTTAAATACATAAAACTGGCCGAATATCGGTCCTATGGGCGGTCAATCGGCTAGTTTTATGTATTTTTAAAATTGTCTCAAAATATTTATATTTCATATTTCATATTTCCTCTGTAGAAGAGATGGAACTTCAAAGAAACGCTACACTTTGTTTAATTGATGACTTGAGAAATTAAAATATTGAATTATTATTGTCAAAATGGATGCCACTCTGATTTCAAAACATAACAGAAAATATTCTGACCTTGTATGGTATTCAGTGTTGCCAGTGTTTCCAGTGTTGCCAATTTAGATAATTCTAAGGAGCGGAAGTCAAGGGAGATAATGTATAGAAACTACGAAGAAAGATCTATGACCTTCATTTAAAAAGAAGTTTGATTAGATTTCTCGAGAACTGCTGATCTAAACAACTTCAAACGCGACACTGTACTGCCTTGTGTGCTGACTAATATATCTGGCGAACGTCAACTTCGTACAGTGGCCAGTTGTCAAGTAATCGTGATGCACACACACACACACACACACCGATTTCTTCAATTGTAGTTAGATACTGGCTAATCTTTCTTATCAGTGAATTGTTCAAATAGAGAATTTTAGTAGTAGGGGAGACCGGGGCTGGTTGGGCAAAGGGGCAGGTAGAATCACTTGCTTTAATGTTTGTTTCCACCACTTGATAGCGCCACTGGTAGCCTCATTTTGAGCAGAAAAAATTTCGCCCTTTTTCTTCCAAGTTTGAGTCACATGTGCTGTAAGCATGAAAAGTTCTACCTGAAATCTTTTTTTTCACCTTGGTAAGTAACCTTTTCACTTTGACAAACGTGTGCCCAGTTCACACTGTAATGGGCGGTTGCTGATAGTGCAGTCTATGTTTATGAGAAGTGTCAATAAACAGTATATATACTACAAGTCAAAAAGTGTCCAGAGAAGAAAAAAGAAAAGTGGAAAAGTGGCCAGAAACAAAAGAAAAGAACAAACTAATAACACTGATGAATTCACAGATGATGAAACCTTTTGTTTGGTGTGCGTAGAATCGTATTCCAATTCAAGACCTGATGAGAATTGGTTCTGGTTGAAAATATATTTCTCAATTATAACAATATATTCATCACATACGTACCAAGTAGCCCCGGTCTACCCTCCCGAGAAAGTAAGGGAAGGCCGTTCCCACGCGTTCCCAGGGCACTACATCACTGGTTGTAACTTGAGAGAATATCCGAAAATGCCGTAACGAAGTTGGCTAAATTATGTTCGTGGAAATGTTTGTATGAAATAAATCCCGAGACAATGAGATTCTGATATGTAGGGCTTGGTATTATGCCGCATATTTGATGCTTGTAAGACATAAAGGTTTTACATAAAACCATCCATGTTTGCACGTAGACGCAGTTTCATACATACGTGTATGCTAAATTTATTCATCGTTTCTTTAAACACGTTTGGATTCAAAATTCTCCATCATTCACTTTCTCTCTAACAGGCGTCGGCAACCTTTCTGCCTTTGTGGGCCGTATTAATGAGTGGACAGTGGGCCTGTTGATGCCATAAAAATGTTTGAAATATGGGAATTATCCATTTAAATACATCTTCTTATACTTCGCCTCTAATCAATGAATAACGCTTGCTAGAAAATTATTTGTGCTTAACCAAGGATGCCAATTAGTAATCAAAGAACTCATTTTAGTCGCAATTTATTTCAATCAAGGCATCTTTTGAATCTATTAAAAAGACACAAAGAATCTTTAAAACATAAAAGGTATGCACAATCCGCTAGCGGGCCGGGCAATATCCCTTCGCTACCCCTTTATAAAGACATCTATACATATATAAGCCAAATATGCAAATGGCTATGTTCGTTTGGTTGTATGTTTTATGTTTGGTTGTCTGTAGTGTCTGCTAGCTGAGATCCTACAATTCATAATGGACTGGTCCAAATTAGACAGATTGTACAACTAATAATAGAATTAAAGTGTGGGAAAATGAGTCATGCCGTTCCCATATCAAAGAAGTACACCGACCAAATTCAACAGACAACCTTTGTCTGTCAACGCAATGCAGTCCTTTCGACTTCCTTTGATCTAGCCGACACAGTGAAGAAGAAATTGTGAGGGGAAATCTCACAAAAAGGTCAAAAATAACCAGAATTGGCCAAAAAGGGCCAAATGCAAAAAGAAGTAAGTCAAAATGACTCAAAATTTAATTATGGCCGAAACAAAAAGTTCATGGCCAAACGTTTTTTAAAAAGTTAAATTTGTGAAATTTGGCCATCAACTTTATTTTGTAAGGAAATAAGTTATATTTTTAATAAAATTTCTCTCTATGACTTTTTCATACAGCACAATGAGTGGAGACTTTCAAAAAACTTAAAATTAGGATACTTGAATTAATAAAAAAAAGAATTACCTAATAAAATCTGTTTGGGCGCTTTATTGCCGGATCCATCCATCATTTCTGACGGGTATATGCTAGCAATGCATATTGTTGGTGAGGAATATATGAGCTGCCCATGAGCTGCATATAGGGCTGCATAGAGATTATGCATCTGTAAAATCTATACTCTCACTCTCTCACTCTCTGGAATATTGGAGTCGACATGAAATCTCACAAAAAGGTAAAAAAGAACCAAATTGGCCAAAACGGACAAATACAAAAAAAAGGAATTCAAAATGATTCAAAATTTAATTATGGCCGAAATAAAAAGTTCATTGGCCAAATTTGACAAATTGGCCCTTTTAAAAAGCATTTGGCCATGAACTTTTTGTTTCGGCCATAATTAAATTTTGAGTCATTTTGAGTTCCTTTTTTTGTATTTGGCCAATTTGTCCAATTTTGGTTACTTTTGACAGTTTTGTGAGATTTCATGTCGACGCCAATATTCCAGAGAGTGAGTCAGTGAGAGTATAGATTTTATAGATGCATAATCTCTATGCAGCTCATAGGCAGTCATATATTCGTCACCAACAACTTTATTTTGTAAGGAAATAAGTTATATTTTTAATAAAATAAATTTTTTTCTATGACTTTTTTTTCATACCGCACGATGAGTGGAGACTTTAAAAACTTTTTGTTTTGGCCATATTTCAATTTTGAGCCATTTTGACTTCCTTCAACTTTATTTTGTAAGGAAATAAGTTATATTTTGAATAAAATAAGTTTCTTTCTATGACTCAGCACGATGAGTGAAGACTTTCAAAGAACTTAAAATTAGGATAATTGAATTAATAAAAAGGAATTACCTAACAAAATCGCTTTTGGCCCTTTATTGTCGATCCATTCTTCATTATGAGCTGCCTATGAACTGCATAGAGATTATGCATCTATAAAATCTATAATCTCACTCACTCTGGAATATTGGAGTCGACATGAAATCTCACAAAAAGGTAAAAAAGAACCAAACTTGGCCAAATATGGCCAAATATGGCCAAATGCAAAAAAAAGGTAGTCAAAATGGCTCAAAATTTAAATATGGCCGAAACAAAAATTCATAGCCAAATGCTTTTTAAAAAGGCCAGATTTGTCAAAGTTGGCCAACAACTTTATTTTGTAAGGAAATAAGTTATATTTTTAATAAAATAGATTTCTTTCTATGACTTTTTTTTTCACACAGCACGATGGGTGGAAAACTTTGGCCCTTTATTGCCGGATCCATCCATCATTTCTGACGGGTATATGCTAGCAATGCATATTGTTGGTGAGGAATATATGAGCTGCATATATGGCTGCCTATGAGCTGCATAGAGATTATGCATCTGTAAAATCTATCCTCTGACTCTCTGACTCTCTGGAATATTGGAGTCGACATGTGTTGACTGATAAACACGGACATCTGAGGGCAATTTAAATCATGCAAACAGCCGGTTGGCTGCTTTGTTGGTTGATTACTAATCAGCAAAAAAGAAGAGCCAAAGGTCAACGGGTAGACGAACTTAATATCAGGGTGGCGGACTAAACTCCAGAGGAAGGTGGGCCACTTTCCTTCCTTCTTCCTCCCCTCCGCAAGGTTCACTTTACTCTGATCTAGATGTCTTCCTGTCACCTTCGTTCTGACCTATCTCCGTTCCAAGCGAATAATACTTTTCTTATTTTTTTCACACAGTCCGAAAATATCCTTGCCTCTCTCTGATGTTCTGCCAAATTCAACATCTTCATCTCCCGCCTCAGTTGCCCTGGATTTTTCTTTTATCCATTTTGGAACCTCAAAAAAAAAAAAAAAAATATATATATATCCCAGTGGTTCCCAGCCGGGTGGGGTGGATTTGGGTAGTCCAGGGAGGGAATAAGGCTATTAGATAAAAAATAAAAGTCCAGTCTAGAGATAGGGTTTTCTGCACTTCTATCTATCAAGTCGAAGGCTCGAAATAAGCTCCAAGTTGAGAATGATTTAAGATGTGCCATCTCACTAATAGACCCACAAATCAAAGAACTAGTAGCATAAAAACAAGAACAGAGATCACATTAATTATCAGTTACGATAGCAGAATTCTTTTTTAAAAAATAAATTTAATAAATTGGGTAGTCCAAGAGGGGGAATAAGGCTATTAGGTAAAAATAAAAGTCCAGTCTAGAGATAGGGTTTTCTGCACTTCTATCTATCAAGTCGAAGGCTCGAAATAAGTTACAAGTTGAGAATGATTTAAGATGTGCTCTCTCAGTAACATACCCACAAATCAAAGATCCAGTAGCATTGACAAGTATATCAGTTACGATAGCAAATTTCTTATTTTTTTTGTAATAAATTGGAATTTCAAATGATGTGTTCTAATTATTTTCGCTTGCTTTCTTTGAGTAACAAATGCATAGCAGCAGCTGTACACTTATATAATTAAACTAATTCTTAGTATAAAGCTGTCTAATTATACGTAAAATAAAGTTATTATTTGAAATTATTCTTTATTGCAACTTAATAAATGGAAATGGGGGGATACTAGTAATCTTATTGAACAAAGTGGGGAATGACTCTAAGAGATTGAGAACCACTGAATCCTAAACATTCTGAAGCAGAAATGTTGGGTCAATGGCATTATCAGAAGAGCGGAAAGCAAATCTGGCATTTGGGGAAAAGGAAAAGGCTGACTAGAGATTGGAGTAGAGAGAAATGTTCGACAAAGAGACAGTGAGCAAAGCGCAAGGGTAGAGGACTTGATGTCGGACTGATAAAATAAGCAAAACGGTAGTGTGAGAAAATAATCTATGCCAGTATTTAAACTTAAGAGAAAAAGTAACAGACATAGGCGGGGAGAGAGAAGGAGAGAGAGGGGGAGAGAGGACGAGGAAGCCGAAGCAATAGAGCAGAAAGAGGGGTTTGGAGAGAGAAAGAAGAGGAAAGAGAGATCAGTTAAATAAAATAAAAAAACGCTAAAACAAAAACGCTGGTGAGGTGATAAAAAGAGGCCAGCAGATTTTGTTTCTGAGTTTGTGGCTGTGACTCGAGGAGTTCGGGCCGATCCTAGCATTAAAGGAGAAAACGCGAACGTGGTACCAAGTTGGTTATATTTACGTTGTCAACTTGTAATTCAAGACAGACAATGATGGCTTTCAACGGGGACTACGTTCTCCTGTTGGGCGTCTTCTGCGTGTTCCTTCTGTGCTCTGTGCCGACTGTAAGTTCTAGAAGACACATAGGTGATGATCGATACTTCGGAGATGAAGACCGAGACACACCACAAACATTTTTCGGCAGGTAACTTAAAGAATTGCTCGCATGTCATTTTTAATAATCATAATTCCTTATCAGTTATATATTGCAATATGTATTCATCATTGAACTTCAGCACACGATCTTGCATACAAGCAGACACACCACTAATGAAAACATCTCCTGTCAAACACACACACACACACATACACACACACATACACACACACACACACACACACACACACACACAGAAAGTACTATGCACAGTGAACGTTGTGTAGTAATTTATGATTTAATCCCCTTATTTATTCACTAACACTTGTGCATGTGCATTATGTAACTTAGAAAAAGAATAGACCCTGTTCAAAACCTGCGACGTTGTTTACACAATTGTTGTTCTCAAGCCGTGCTACATTTCAGTTTGTATCCAAGAAGTGTGTATCCATTTGTGTTCCCCATAAGTCACAGATCATAACTCTATGCTTTCAATATGAGATGTTTAAAAAATATCTTTCAGTTTCTTAAATTACGAACGTTTTATCTTACGTAACATTTTTTTATTTCGAGAATTGATTTAAAAAA
>VCCN01003262.1:4554025-4564619 GCA_006491835.1 Architeuthis dux
TGTTCAACGTTAAAGTCCCCAAAAAGGTCATAAAGATAGAAGAAGGTGATGAATATATCTATCTAGGACAGGTAATAAAGTTAGAGAAAGACCATGACAGCGAAATAAAACGATGCATAACGATAGGTTGGAAAGCATTCGGCATGAATAGAGACATATTGAAGAGCACCTTGCCAATGGGCTTAAAGCGTAAAGTATACAATGGCAGGCCAGTCGGAACGAAATTTATATTGGGGGTGGCTGCGAACGAAGCGGAAACATCTTTTTTAGACCATGCCCTTTTCGCTGGAAAACACTCCTATTGTAAAAAGTGCACTATTTAATTGATTGATATCTGATGATATTCAGATATCTAATTGATGAAGATAATTATGAACAAAAGGCTGCTTAGGGAATTTTTGAAAATAGAGCTTCAAAATCTGTCAGAAATCAATGTGTTTTTCCAGTCATCCAAAGACGTTTTTCTTTTATTAATTATATTGATTGAAAAATTATAACTGAGTTTTTTATATTCGTTTACAGCAATTTCTTCTAGCTTTACTTTCTCTCTTTACAATTCACTCGACATTTTGAATAAAAAAATTAACGATTCAAAAATTAGAAAGGAATTGCCTGACCGTAAAACGCAAAAATTGTTCTATTCTTTAAATTAAATTAAATTAAATTAAATTGTTCTTCCTATGCTTGTGCGCTACATTTATTTTCTTACTCAAATCTTCGTAAATTGTCCAAAACTCCGCTTTCTACTATCTACTCTTTCAACAAATTCGTTTGCAGCGTCAATTAAGCTTATATTGTCAAATCTTTCTTCCTGCACATGAAACATCATTAGATGGTCCATTCTGCTATTTGTTGTGGTATTTTTTTACTCGTTTCATGGCGGAGAACGGTCTCTCATTGATAGCATTGGTTGCTGGCAATACAAGGAGAAGCTTTGCAACTTTAATCACCTCTGACATTGCAGCCTTTCTTGAATAGTCAAGGCTCCAAAACATCTTAATCAGATCATAGATAGTGAATTCTGTCAATTCAAATTTAAAAGCCTCTGCCTCAAGCCTATATTTGTCGATATCATCACTATAGATAGAGCAGACCTTAACTCGTTTTCACATTCCTGATTGCTTACAGTAACATCTCCTGTAGAAAGAGGTATTTTCTCTCTTTGATACAATGATTGGCTGCATCCAGTGCCTGAAAGTAGATCTGGCGATAATGATATTATCGAGTTGATGAGAAGTGATGGGTTTCTGCATTGCCATCATCAAGCCTTCGTGGCAGCCTCGTTTTTCGAGGTAGTGTTGCATCATCAATATTGAGTTCCTCTTTTCTTTTCAATAGAACAGATCATAAGCACCATCGTTACGATCTTTTGATGGTGTCTTGATACCATCTTGAGCAATAGCATTAGCAGGTTTTCTAATGAGATTATCAGTTTGATTCAGCAAGTGTATTCCCAAAGAACAACCATACAAAAAGTTGGATGTTGGCATATTTGCCTGGACACCACTAATTCTTTATGACTGAAATCTTTAAAATTCCGCCAAAACTTGAACAAGCGGAAGGAATGCTTTATATTTATATATGAATGAATTATATAAGGGTTTCACTTAATGTTTTGGTAATCAATTAACAATCGAGAATGAAGTGTTGTAAATTTTGATTTGCTAGTAGAGAAGTTAATAGGTACTCATCTTCACCATCCCCATTCACGCTGGTTAATGTTTCCTGCTCCATTCAAGTACTCATTCCTATTCAAATAAGACGTTTCCTGTGTCCCTTTGTGAAAATGAGACCACGCCGTGAAACTAAACAAAGGAATGTCGATTTCGTTTTCATGCGTAGTACTATTACGTATGAAACCGAAATCAACATTATTGTAGTCAAAGATAAATCATGCGCGTTGGGAATCAAAGATAACTGGAATAGAGGTCAAGGTTTTTTCCTTTGTTTTATCAAATTGAAATCGAGACTCGAGATCGGTCTATTATATACCTATGAACTAGTTAAAAATGGTTGAAGGGGATAACCGGTTTATTTACTCTTTCTGTAATCTTAGAGCTAGATTTTTGCAGCATTTTTCGAGAAAAAGAATAAGGAACACATATTAGCAAATTATTGGTGGGGGGCTGAAGCCTGCAATGGATGCATAATACCAGCTATGACTTACGGATTCAAAACATGGACATTAACAAAACGAACTGAGAACCAACAACGAACACAGAGAGCCAAGAAAAGAGCAATGCTAGGGCTAACTCTAAGAGATAGAAAAGGACCAGCATGGATAAGAGGGTGGTCTAGAGTGAAGGATAGTATACAGATAATTAAGCAACAAACATGGAGATGAGCTGGTCACCTAGCAAGAAGAGATGACAATAGATATGGGGAAAAGGCTAAACGATTGGTGCCATGGGACAGTAAACGCAGTAGGAAAAGACCAGACACAAGATGATGATTTGAAAAACGAGAGACAGAACAGGAAAGTTTATAACAGGACGAGTATTACGCCAAGTTTTTTTTTTACGAGCATCTAATTGAGACACAAAAGGATAGATTTTTTTTATCTACGAGTTGATAAAATAGACGCGGCAACAGCTGAACAACTCCTTCAACGGTACAGAACGATAGTAGCAGTAGCAGTTCTAGCCACAAGAATACGAGTCCCAATGAATACATAACACCATAGAAGTAAAGAAATTGGAGGGTTTGGGAATTTAGATTATCGTCAGGCGAGTAAGGAGCTGGTATGCAGGCAAACGAATTTCAGAATTGTAGGCTACATGGACAGTAGATAAGAGCGAAATAAAGAAAAACAAAAGCCAAGAACAGAAACCAAGAGAAATATGAGGATAGATAAAAGAGGGAAAAGTAGATAAAATGAGGAGAGGTAGAAAAACAAGAGAAGAAATAAAGAAACGGCTTAACAAACAAATAAATGAGAAAGAAAGAAAAGAAAACATGTGAAGGAGAGAAACGGTAGACTACAATGAAAACAAAAGATACGAGTGTTATTGAAAAAGTTAAATTCCGGCTAAAAAATCTTTAGAGTGATATAAACATTTGGAAAACGAACCGGAGAATGAAAGAGAGAAAATTAAGGTGGGACAGGGATGTAGGTGCGTCTAGCCAATGTGGACGATAGATAAAGAGAGAGAGAGAGAGAGAGAGAGAGAGAGAGAGAGAGAGAAGGAGGGGGAGAGAGAGAGAGAGAGAGAGAGCAGGGGGGAGAATGAGAGTAAGGGAAAAGAAAGCGAAAGAAAGACAAACATAGTGGAGAATTTTGTGGTGGTTGTTGTTATTTTGTCTTTTCAGTAGAAACGACTGCTATACAAAAAACAACCAAGCGCAACAAACCATGTCCAAATCACTTCGAGGAAATCACCAAACCATTCAATTCCAGTAAGTAGCTACCCCCAACACCCTGTTCTTTTTTTTTCTTTCCATACCCATGATAAATATTTGTTTCTAGAATTACAGCATTTCCTCTTTTCTGCTCACCTAATTGACTTAACTTATTCAAAGTTTTACTGTGATTCTAATTTTCCATTTTGTAGCAGAGTGACTCGATGTTACATTTGGGATTAATTAGATTTAACTGAGTTATTGCTGCAGAATTTAAAATAATTAACACGCGCTCTTATTAACATCCGAGATTTAGAGAGTTTGACTTTATATGTTTTTTTTATGAATACGACTCAGGATTTCAGCTATTAGAGCACCCAGACGTTGGAATCAATTACCCTATGATATCCGGAACATTCAAACATTAGCATGTTTTAAATCAAAAATAAAATCTTTCTTGTTTCGAGACTTTCATAATTATATGAACTCGGTAAATAAATACACTTCGTAACTGTAGCTCCTGCCCTGTGTTATGTAAATAACTTTATTGACAAGTTGCGTTTTCTTAAAATATTGACGATACGTTGATACTTTTCTTTAATATGCCTTTATATTTTTACTGCAATGATTACACAGGTTTTGAAGCGCTTTTGTCCAGTGGGGACTTGAGTATTGATGTGCCCGAGAAAAGCGCTTTGTATAAATGTGCATTTTATTATTATTATTATATTATTATTATATAAAAATGTATCAGGCTTTATCGCAAATATAGACACTGCAGCTTAAACTTAACTCCCTCTGGTTATATGATTAGTATTTAAAATCTGTACAACTTAATTATGGTTGTATATTTAGGGTTTTAGTTCTACGTTGCATGACTGACACAGGGCTGGCATTTTTGGGTTCCCTTTTACGTAAAACAATTAACCGGTGGTGGCGCTAGGTCCGAGTGCGCACCCCCTGCAAAACGTTAATATTTGCGCTCCTCACAAAAGTAAAAGGTTTAAACGGTGGGTCCGAGAACAGCCCCAGAGCACGGGCTCGTCCGCCCCACCCCCTCTCCCGGGTCACACGCGCCGCCTCTGAATTAACACATGTGCTTATTTCTCACGGGAATAAGCGTCAGTCAGCGTTCTTGAAACAACATAGATTCCATACAGTGTTGCCAACTCAAAACATATTTTCGCGCTAGTTTGACTGCCAAAAAACACCAAAAAAACGTTAAAAATGGTCGAAAATAGCCAGAGAATGGCCAAAAAGGCCAAAATGTTTTAGGCGAAGACGCGCTAATTTAGCGCTTTTTGCACTTCCAAAACAAGAAACGCGTTAGATCTAGCACGAAACGCGCTAAATTGGCAACACTGATTCCATATGTACATAGGTGAACTAAGAAAAGAGTACCATGCTTTTTAAATGCAAAGAATGTCGAGGATTACGTATCACGGTATTATGGTTTCATTCAGAGTCCGATCCATAGATATTTTCGGAGTTCGTATGGCCTCGTCCAACCAATTTCAATATCACCGACCACGAAAAAATAATTTTGAAATTTCAATATTCATATAAAATAAAAAGACGTAAAGTAAAAACGAACTAACCGGAATTAAAACAACAGAATAAAGGAATTATTTAAAATCCTTTAATAATACACATCTTACTGGTATTTGAAAAAACTGTTCGCTGTTTGCTAAATCTGATTTTGTAAACAGCAACATCGGCATTACTTGGTATCGGTGGGTCCTTGTGAGCAGGCAAACAAATATTGGATGTAATGTGTATTCTTTATTAAGGACAACAAAAGCAAGAGAAAAATATGGAAGATGGCTGAACAAAAAGGGAGCATGGGCGCCCGTAAGGGGGTGCATTTGCACCCGCTGGAAAAGTGCTACAACCCATTTAATCAACTCATTTACAATAATAAAGATGCATTTGCAATTTATGCTTCTTTGATAAAACACAGAAATGATGAATAAATAAATAAAAGGAAAGATTTGTATTTAATTAGACATATATATGAAAGCTGTATATCATAGATTGATAGATAGATATTTATATTTTATAATACAACTGTTGAAGTAATCTACTCAAAAAGACATCTTTGAAGCATAACGATTCCAGAATTTGTAAATTATTTTTATTACTATACTAAATATATTGACCTATTTGTAACGTTCTGGTTGTGTTTAGTGCCTCTGTTCGCTTTGTTAGTCTTTTTATTCTAGCTGTGTGAGATTAGAATGCGTTTGATTCGTAACCGTGTTTAAGCGTGTTAAGAAAAGAAGACTGAACAAGATAACACGCGCGATAGGGTTCTTCGCCCGGTAAGAAGTGCGCCTTCCCCGTTCCCACTTCCGGTCCGCGTTTTCTGGAACCGGAAGCGGAATGGGGATTGCTGGGAGCTTGCTTCGGCATGTTTATTGATTTAACATATAGATACATTTATATAAACATTACAGTATTGACAGCTACTATGTTTACACCCCTATACAAACAACAGAATTAAAAATACTTCCCAATTTCGAAACTTTGTTTTTGTATAACTTTTCATTCTTTTGGGCTATTAAGAAAAAATAAAATGTTTACTCAGTCCATGCTCTTTCAGAAAATGCATTAATTGGGGTCCTACAAACCCATGGAAAATTTTGACCGTATCACCCTAATAGCGCAATCGGAAATAAAGAGTAAGCCTTCGCCGAATATATCCTATCCAAGCTGAAATAATGTCCCCCATGGGTTCATTTTTAACCATATATGACACATAATGCGGTTCTCTTTCCAATTCTCTTTCCAACGATGGCCATCAAGAAATAAACCAACAATCTATAGATTGTGGACTATGAACTACACATTTGCATAACATTTCTTTGAAAGATGAAAAATACCTAGCTTCACGTTTTTGGCTGTAACTTTTTAGATACAAATTGACAAGATACACTGTTAGAAAGCTGATGAAATTCTCTTTCCAATGATATATAATGTCAATTTACTTTTTCCAGGTTGAACCTATTTTGCTCAAAGTTCTACAAGTCTATATCGGTGTGAGTGCGAATGCAGAACCCAAACTATCATCATTGAAATTTCTTTTAGAATTTTCAAAAACTAACTTGCTATAAACATACCTGGGAGTCCCATTAGTACACACAGAACATTTGGGGGGGATATGATGTGTGGTTAGTGAGTTACGCGGTCATATTCAGAATCAATGGCATACACTTGCAATTTTGGCTCTGATTTTGAATGCGCTCTCCTGTAATAACCACAAAAAATAGTGAATGTCATACAGCAGATTCGTAATCAGCACCCCTGAATTTCAATTGCATGACAAATTCTACTCTAAAATGCATTGACCTGCACCGTTTATTCCAAATCGGAACCGGACTATCTGATTTTTCAACAAGTTATGTGATTTTCTATTTTTGGTGTCCGCACTAGGCGTAATAGAGAGTTAAAATATACCCCGGTGGTAGAATCATAAAATAGACACTTCAAGGGCTGAGAAAAAACAGATTATAGTACAAACAGCTGATAACTAGTTTATATACAAAACCTTTAATCAGATTTCTCAACATTCTTTCGCTTTTTTGCTGTTTTTGTCCTGAAATAGAGACAAGTGGTGTTTTAATCTTAATAATTTCTGAATTCCTCCTATCAGAATTGTATGGGAAAATGTGTTCATTTTTCTCTGTGTGTTGTTTACTTTACAAGTTATATGATTTCCTATCTTTCCTGTGTCCGCAGTGTCATATGGTTAAAAATGAAACCCCATGGGACATTATTTCAGCTTAGAAACTGACAGAATCATAGAAGGGACACTTCAAGGATTAAGAAAAACGTGCGGGAAAATCCGTGGGTGGGGCGTTCGTACCTACTTTTTCGTCTAGACTAAAGTAAATACATATATACATGTAAATACATGCCAGCAAAAGTATATTTTTTTAGGTAAGACGGATTACAACGAACATAGATATGCTGCCATGTAATCTTTCGTTTCCATAGATAACAATGGCTGACTCAACAATTTTGTAATTATTATATTTTTGTATAGAGGGGGTCCAGGACAATTGCCCCCTTTGCCCCCTTATAAATCCGGTCCTTTCTGTACTTATATTCATGTATGAGTGTTCTTGTAATATGCATGGGTGTGTAAAAATGATACAGAGAGAAGGGAGTAAATAAACATGGGTGTCTGCTTGTATGCGGTTGTGCATCCTTATTATATGATAGACAAGGGGGATAGGCTATTCTGTCTCTGTAGGGCAGTACACACTTTGATGCCTGGTATTTATGGATTATCGAGATAATTTGGAAGCAATTATTGGAAACGGCAAGAGTCAAATGTAAATAGATTTTAATAGACGGTAAAAAGCTGCTTCGAAATTCCTTTGACATTTCCCATAATGGCTTCTGTCTGAACATGCAAACCCAATGTAATACTTGCAAACAGGATTCGTATAAAATGTTTTACCCAGAATATCAAAAACAAGCCCAGCGGCTGCAGGGTCAAACTCAACTCCTACTTCTATTCTGACTGAAGATGGTTACTGTAATTTCTGTATGGTATGGATAAATAAATAAATTCTTAAATATATGAGACTTGTCAGTTTAGCTCAGTTCGTAAAAGAACCAATCACTTGGTCGAGATTTCAAATCGCGGTATGGAAATGTTAATTTTATGTATCGGTTTGGTTTAACGTGACGTGATAGACCACCAATGAAGAGTTAATTCCCCTGAATTAGATGGGGATTAGTTCTTGTTCTTCAACAAAGTCAACTCTAACTTGAACTGGAGTTTGAAAAAAAAATGCATTTGTATGCGTGAATTCAAAATGCTCTTTGACTGACGAATATAGAATATACTATTTTATGTGAAGATGTGAAGTTTCGTTCAAGAGTTTTGAGTCTCACTCTACATCAGATGAATAAATGACTGTTTCTTCTCTGAAAGCTGAAACTAGTTTCGAAAGTTGTTGCAGCAGACATTATAGTTCTTTTTCTGTTATTAGAGAATGAAGAATTAAGAAGTAGACGCTGAACTTCTTGTCATCACAAAAAGAAAACAATAAAATTGTGACGGTAATCGTGACTCTAACCAACAGAAACGAGTATTGGATGTACATGAGAAAGTGTGAGTGAACACCCACAGAAAGAGGGGTGTCGAGATTATACCTCTTTACACGTCAGTACGTGCAAACCTACACGCGTGATAAGACACACACATGGGTATAAAGCTTAAATGGAAAACAACAATTCAAAAGATTAGTCACAGATTTTGACTTGTAGTGGTACTATTATCAGCTCTTTAGTACATTCAGTGGAGTATTTGTTAAGGATAACAAAAATAAGCTTGCATCTATTTCGAGACTGAACAGTATAACTCGATTTGTAAGAGAGAAAGGGAGAGAGTTAGTTGTACTTAAAGAATATTCGTTATATCTGTATGAAATGTTTTTCCCAGGGTTACATTCTCTGTCTATTCTTATAGTTTCAATGATAAATACATCGTGCTAACATTAATACCGCAAGGCGTGAAACTTACTCTTTAATAGAGTAAGTTTCACGCCCCCAATATTGTTAAAATTAGTTATATCATTTTTATTTTTAGATGTATAAATTGTGGATTTTATGTCGCTGATAATCTAATACATTTATGAAACTTACTCTTTAACAGAGTAAGTTTCACGCCCCCAATATTGTTAAAATTAGTTATATCATTTTTATTTTTAGATGTATAAATTGTGGATTTTATGTCGCTGATAATCTAATACATTTATAATCTTTATTTGTTAAGTTTTACTTTGCATTAACGTCCATGGCTCAAAATGTCCTGATGAGAAAATGCTGACTTCATTTATCTGCAGTAAAAACCAGAGGACACAGCCATAAACTATAAATTCCTCCACTGGTGTTAGAAAAGATGTCTTCTTGGCAAGAGTTGCAAACGCATGGAACAGCCTAAGTCAAAAGACTGTTACATCCAAGAATATCAATATTTAAAAAATAATCTTAATTCTTATATCGGCTATACCAAATCTAAATACCAATTTTCTTATTAGTTTAATTCCACCCCAACTAAACTGAATATGGCTTAATGAGGCAATCAACTGCTATCAAACAAGTTTTTTTCAAGTACATTTACTATTATTTCCTTTCTTTGCAGTATTTCTTTTCATAATTGTGATCACTATTACGTTTTTGCTTCTTTGTTGGTTTGTTATTTGCTGTGTTTAGCTGTGTTGCTTAAAATGCGTTTGGTTTAAACCGTATTTAGCTGTGTTTAGAAAAAGAAGAGAGAAACAAAGACACGACGTATTCAGGTCGATAGCCGCTGATCAAAGAGGACTGTGCCCAGCTCCGGGCCCTCACTTCCGGTATCGGAAGCGAGGCTCCCTATGGGGCCTGTGTGGGGTAGCTTCCACTTCGGCTTGTTTATTGACATTAAACATACATACATATATAAATACATACACATTACAATCACCAAATTTTAAGATGTCTCTAAAGCTTCAATTGAAGATGTTCCTGTCTGTCGTTGCTTTTTCAGAAGAAAAATATATGAGCTGATGTAAAAAGTTCAGCGAATTTAGATTCACTGCTTATATATTCCAATTGGGCCTGATTATATGTAGAGGACAGAACCGCGGTTTCCGTGCCAAATGCCTCAAATTAATGAAATATATCGGTGCAAAAACTATCCCTGCCACGGCTTAATACTACTAGTTCTTAAACATTAATGAAACGTGTGGCAGGAAATGGCAGGCAATTTTAAAAAATGTTTGAGAACTAGTAGTATTAAGAAGTGGCTGGGAATGGCTGGGAGTGGCAGGGGGGGAAATACTTCTTTTCACCTATTAACACTTGCACCTATTTTATATTCACATCCACTTTTCTCTTTCCCCATTTCTCTTCCATTTTATGCGTTCTGAACCAAATATTTTTCTCATATCCCTTCGGCATTGAAAAGTACAAAAATGAACATTTGTGTAAAGAAGTTCATGATGGTCGCCCCACATTTTAGTAGAATCCACACATTGACTTGAAGCAATGGTAGTTAGTAAAGCAATATTCTATTTTTTACACTTCACAATCCACATATAAATAACATTTAGTCTCTTTTAGTTTGTAATTTCATAGTTGTATAGAGTCAAGATCGTTTGCTTTTTTTTCTCCACCTGCACATGGGAGCCTGCGATCTTCTCACTTGAGCAAACGCGACTGGGTTTATAGTCTAACATTAAAACCCAGTAGCAATATAACA
>VCCN01003262.1:4636446-4646993 GCA_006491835.1 Architeuthis dux
ACATGAATAACCTAAACCCAGCTACAGTGTTTAAACCAGTCTATTATGGGTAGCAGTGATTAAAAAAGTTTAGAATGGAAGACATTTCATATATGCCACAGGTGAGTATTGTACTAGCATGATAATTTCTTAAATTCAAATGCTTCTTCGGATGATTGAACTCCTTGTTGTTTGTGTTGTTAACACAACGTTTCGTCCGATCCATTCTTCGGCCTTCTTCAGGTGTAAAATTCAAGTGTGATGGGGGTACCTGTTGAAGGCCAAATAATGGATCAGCTGAAACGTGTTAACAACACAAACAACAAGGAGTTCAATTGTCTGTAAAACCATGATTATGACCCTTCTCAAAACTATAGAAAATTTCTTAAATGTTTACACATTTGCAGTAGTTTAATGATTTCTACTAATGGCGTTAAAACTAAATATCCTGATTTTAATCCACCACAATTATGCATGTATACATAATTCAACTACCATCTATAATCTGATGCATACAAGTGATAATTGGTATATTTAGCTCAGTGATATAGAAAGTAATTTACTTTTGGAGGTGGGAGGGGGGGGACAAATCAATAATTCACACAGTCAGGCACACTTCAAACAAATATTCTTATAACATACTTGTTTACTACATTACTTGCAGATACTGTATGTTTTATAATGAAGGGATTAAATAGAAAGAAAAATAAAGTTTCACCTGAAATTAGAAATTAAGAGCTACATTACTCACTAGATGTGGTCCTTGTTAAATTCTTGATCAATCAACTTATGGCGGTCAATATAGTCTTTCTTTAAAGCTTGGCCCAACTTGTAGGTCCCCTGCTGACCCAGAAGGGTCAACTGACCACTTACAGAACCTCCCTAATAAAAATGGAAACAGCAAAGTTATTTATTTGGAAATAATAAAATAATAAAAACAGCAAAATGATCCAAAGAGAAGAATGAATATCAATAACATGAAAACTATTATAGATACAGTTAAATGAAAAGAAAGATTTTAATATTCAGGAGAAAAATTATCAGTATATTTGAATGTCATTGAAAAAAGCTTTTCATATAATAAAAATACACTTCAATTACATTAGTATCAGATAATGTTGAGCAACATAAAAAACACCTTAAATGAAATTGAAGTTGAGCATTGTTTTTTAATGATCAAATGTGTTGAAGTAAAAAATGAACAAATTTTCCATCACATAAAAATACTACTTTTTCATAACATCAAATTTTACAAAAATTTGAATAAAAAAAAACAATTTTCAGACCTAATAGTAAATTAATTTTATTCCTTTCATTTTAGGGTACCTCACAAGGGTGGATCCAACCTGTTGAGCTGACCATCTTCCAAAACTTTGGGGGGGTTTGAAAATTATGTATCCAAGATTGGCTAAAATTGCATTTCAGGGCATATCAGCTACTGAAATTAAGATAAATAAAAATTTTCAGAAAAATTCTAACTGTCTTGAAGGTTGTGATGTGTTGAGACAAAAAGATTTAAAACTCGGAAGATGCTCAGAAACCAGTATAAATAAAAATTTTAGGGAAAATTCTGAGGGGCTTCCAGTAGACCCCAGAAGACACCCAGGATCAGCCCTTGCCTCAGATACATATTAGGATGATGCAAAAGTTGGTAGTGCCATCTTTTCCAGAATGTTAGGGAAATCTTAGAAGCGTCTTTGAAGTTTACTCAACTCTTTATTGCTTTTGCAATCAGTCAATTGTAGTAGCAGTTAATGATCTGGTTCCGTTCTGACTACCAATTGCTATACAAAAGCCTTGTTTTAGGGCTTAAAAATCCATCTTTCACCTCCTGTTTTTCTTAATCTTTTTCAATTCAAATTGTTTCAGATCTTAACAATGCGGTTTCAACCTTTAAAACAGTCTTTCAAGGTTTCATATGTAGTACTGGGCTGTAGATTCAGAGTCGGAGTCAGAGTCGAGAGCAATTTTTGAGTTGTCGGAGTCAGAGTCTGTAAAAATCTACTGACCGACTCTGGCTAAATGTAAATTGTAATATTACTAGCTGAAAACCTCCCCTATCAGGTGGGTTTCCAGCTAATTTCTTTGGAAGGCCTAAATGTAAATAGAACCCCCCGCAAAACCTTTAAAAAATTGACAAATTTCCTAAGTATTTGCCAGATGTTTTTTCGATTTTTTAAAATAAAGTGGGTAATCCTTGATTATACGGATGTAAAATATGGTAGTTAGAAAGTTAAAAAGTATAATTAAACAACGTATTCATCAGATATTAATACAATATTGAAATTAAAAGCCTGTCTTTTGTTCTTTATCAGAATATTGTGCACCATGAATTCATCAGGTACAACAGAAACAGTGCATCAGATGTTCCAAACTGATGTTGTAAGCGCATACGGATGTAAAATATGATAGTTAAACACTGCACAGAAAGGCTCCAAAATTCATTTTACTTAAAATTGTAACAAAAAGCAACTAAAAATTAAGATGAAGATAAAAAACTAGTCAAAATTATTAATAAAAATATTGTTCCTTGTATGTTGTCTGCTTTCAATCAATATAGGAAATGTATAGTTAGTCTAATTAAAAATAGAGGAGTCTGTACCTATAAATTGAGAAGTCGGAGTCAAAAGACTCCACAGCCCTGGTTGTACCCAAAACTTTTACCATAAATCTGAGTTTTTTTTTGGTACATGTACCTTTTTCATTTTTTATGAATCTTTTTCCATTTTATATTTTTTTGACACAATATTTTGTTAGAAACAAAGTGGTTTGTTTTTATACCTTTTTCGGCACTACTTAAATCCAAAGTGTGTACTGCTACATGAATTGTTATGAATTGATGAACTGTCTCTTCAAGTGTTTTTAATTATTTGCCAGGGGTTAAAATTTTAGAATATTTCTATTTTTAAAACGTTTTTGAAAAAGCAAGATTAAATTTTGGGAAATTTGGAAATGATGTTTTAAAAATCAAGCCCTTCTCTCTCTCTCTCTCAAAAAAAAAAAAAAAAAAAAAAAAAAAAAAAATATATACAAAAGTTGGTCAATAAACAAGTAGGTTGTTAACCAGGGGATACCTGTACATTGTTTACACGTTTGAATAAAAATTCTGAAGCTAGGAAACTGGCATCCATATAAAATTATGGAAAGGATCATCAATCAGCGTTTAATACAAAAAAATAGTCATTTTTGGACAAGGTAATCACTAGCAATGAAAAGTGGATTTATGGTAATTGCTTGGAATAAGGTGGCCAAAAAATTTCTCAAAGGGAGATAACTAGTATAGACGTTGTATAGAAGAAATACTGTTAGTCTTAGAAATGACAAAAATTATTTAATCATTTTTTTTATATTAATTTCAACTGTATATTCATTTTATGTTACAAATATGAAAACAAAATATTTAATCTTTTTTTGTTGTTAATTATAACCCTAACCACTAACCCTAAATTATATCCTTTGTAGTTAAATTTAATAAAAATAGTTTTAAATGGTCAAGTTTTCTGCTCTTCCGTAATAAGTTAGCAACAGCAGCTTAAATAATTGTGTCTACTGAAGTTATCGCCCCTTTTTTGACGAAACTGTTCCACACAATTACCAGATTCATTACAAGGATCCAAAACAATGAAGATTGTTGCTAGATCCAGGATAACCTTCAACATCCTAATCTAAATGGAATCTACTGGGGGGGGGGGGTTCTCTGTATTCAGTTGGATTCAAAAGGAATTCTTTATTACGAATTGATGAAACTTGGACAAACTTTTACTGCACAATGCTACAGTGAGCAATTGGCTCATTTGAATGATACATTGAAAGAGAAAAAACTTTTCTGGGCAAAAATATGACCAGTAATTTTACAGGTTAGCAGTTTCTTCTATTATTATTATTTCTTCTATTACTATTATTTTTTTTTTGTTTATTTTTGCATCCTGTAGAGCCAGGTCCAAAGTATGGTCCTGGGGCGCTATAGGGGAGTCTTCATCTTATCGACAGCACTTTCCGTAGTATGTGGGCTGTTCCGAGTAGGGTGATATTTTGGAATATGTGGATGTTAATGTTACCTGGGATACGGTTGGTGAATTTTTCCGTTTCCTTCTTCACAAGTCCTAGAGCTCCAATGACCACTGGTGTTATGGTGGTTTCCATGCCCCACATCCTGTTGATCTCGATCTCCATCTCCAGGTCCTTGTACTTGTACATTTTCTCAATCACTTTCACGGAGGTGTTTCTGTCAGATGGTACTGCTATATTGATGAGCATGCACCTTTTTTCTTTTCTGTCCTTGATAACGATGTCAGGTCTATTCGCTTTTATTTCTCTACAGATCTTCCAGTGTAGGTATGCCACTTCCTTGTTGTGCCTGTGGATGTACTCAGTCTTTGCCAGTTCCAGACAGCCTGAGACGATGTGCTCAACCGTTTCCTCATACTTTCCACAGATCCTGCATTGTGGGTCTGTTCCATCCTTTATTATGCAATGGTGATAGGATCTGGTTGCGAGGCTATGCATATTATTATTATATGAGAGAGATAAAATAAATCCAACAATAAGCTGTAGACCTTTTTAAAGCTGACTTATATTGACCACTTTCTAAACAAAAGATGTGTGTGCTGATGAGTTAACAGAACAGCTCAAATATAACAAAAATAATTTGCTTGAATAGTTATTGAATGATCTTAGTTGAAGTATCAAAGTCTGTATATGAGTAGAGGAAGAAAAGAATGTCATGTAATGTGTAAAAGAAAACAGGTCTGGTTAATCACTCAATAGAAACTGTCATGTGACCAACGTATTTTGGCAGCATGCTGTGTCGAGGAAGTAAAAATAAAAAAATAGGAAAAAGGGGTGATCAATGAATAAGTTACTTCTCTCACATTTTGTTAGGCAGTATTCACTAAAAAAAAAGTTTGAATTTTCAAAAAATACAAATGCGCACAAACTAAGGGATCAATTTAGCATAAACTTAGATCACAAATTGAACCCCCTACCAACAACCAATTTATAGGCGGAATTTTCAAAAAAACAAACAAAAAAAAAAAAAATTTTTTTACTAGACATAGTAAGGAGTAAATTTTCAGCCCTCTAGCTCCAGTCAAGTAAAATGTTAGTTATGATAAAAATGGGACAAGAACAAAGAAAGATGCATAGCTACTCATTAAAGAACTAAATTCAGTAGGTTAACCCTTTATGGGGCAAGTGACTATATATGATCACTGAGGACCTGTCATCCACATGCAAATATTGTAGCCACAAAGACAACATAATCCACACCAATGTGGTCTGCAAGCTTTGCAAAGTACACTTGTGCTTGAACAAAGACAGAAACTGTTTTAAGGAATTAAATTAGCCTGTTTTTGGCCTGTACAATAAAATTTTAAAATCATCCTGGAGGTGTTATTTTTTTGCTAATATCAATTTTTTGTACCTATTCATTATATTGAATGTTATTCTTTAATTCTATGTTTTATTTAACTTTCTACTTTAATTTTTTTATATTTTTGGTCACTTTTTGGGCGAGGCACCATATATGATCACTTCAGAGAGAGTTTTGCCTCCATAAACAAAAAGATTTCAGAAAACTTGCAACTGAAAATATCTTGTAATTAGGTCTAGTTTAACATACAAAAAGGTTGTTTGGATATCTAAAATATTTTTAGGGCTGCCCTATAAAGGGTTAAGATATATTTTTCACCTTGCTTATTTAATAGACATTTTCAACAGTATTATGTTCTAACAGAACAGAAACAGATATGGTTTTCCTTCAAAGAGTTTTTCAGACCATTTCTTGTTGTTGGTATTGTTGGTATTGTTGTTGTTAACAAAACGTTTCGGCCAATCCACTCTACGGCCTTCTTCATGTGTACTATCCAAATGTGATGGTGGCAAACAGAAATCTTTCTCTCAAATGGTAGCAATGCTTATAACATAGGATTCAGGTGTTTTCCTTTACTGTCATTGTTTGGACTGGATTTCCATACCTTGTCCTTGTCGAGTAGCGGAAGCCACATCGCACTGGTCTGACTTGTACACTCAGTCGACATGTTGATGTATGCAGCTTTTTTGATCTTTCTCAGTTTCCAATGGCGTTCCCTGTCTATGACATGATCTTCTTCCCAGAGAGGATAGTGTTCACCTTTCCCTCTCTTCATATGTGGTCAGCCATCCCAGATTTTTCTATTTCGCCTTTGATCATGGCTTTTTTATGTTCCTCGAAAAACTCTTTGAATGTTAATGACCATTCTCAAAACTATATACAGGTATGGTTTTATTTACTATCTACCTAAATGAGAGCTAGTTAACATCTCATTATTTAATGACATCGTTGATATACTTTATAAATTAAGAATTATATATATCAATAATAGTTTGTTAATATAAGAAATAATAATTTCCTTTCATAAATGGAAAAAGATTCAAACCAGAAAAACGAAAAAAGAAAAAAAAAGAAAAGAAAAAAAAAAGAAAAAAAAAAGAAATATTAACAAAACATCTTGAAAGAAAGATACCTACCTTAAGAACTACAGCAAAATAAGAAGAATCAGCATTGGAAAATGGTCTTGGGCCTTTTGATTGAGCATCGACTATATTATACTCAAATTCAGTCTCAGCCATATCTACCATCAAGTTATCTGCTTCATAAGTAGCCTGAAAAGAAAATACATTACCATCATTATTTACAAGTAATTCTCAGACTTATAGATTAATTCATAAAACAAATTCACGTTAATCATAATTTAGAATTCAAAAAGCAGAAGAGTTCAGATTGACTATGTCATTTACCTCTGCCAAGAAAGCTGGAAGAGGTATATGTATTCATTCATGTCTGTCTGTCCACACATATCTCACAAACTTCTTAATGAATTTCAATGATATTTTAGAAAGGGTGGACAATGGGCTACATAAGAAGTGATTAAATACACACACACACACATATAGAAAGTGTACTCAACTTTCTTAACGAAGAGTTGAGATTTATTTTCACATCTCATTTTTAAAAAGAATAGTAATCAACTTTCTTAATGAAGAGTTGTGAGGTTTATTCTCACAAGTAACTGTGATGTCGGCCCGGGCTACGCAAGGGAGCAAATACCTTGAGTTACCTCCCTTGTCACAACCCATCAGATGGAAGGGAGTTCCCGGTCATGCGCCGGGCAAACCTGGGTAAAATAAAGAGAATCACACAAAGTGGAGAGACGAGCAGTCTCCTTTCCTACGGTGATATGGTAACATCACATTTGTCTTTGTCCTTGTTCCTTTTGCATCTTCTTCCCTTTTCAGTGAGATCCCCACAAGCTGGGAGACACTACAGTAACAACTCATTTTAAAAAAATAGTTATCAACTTTCTTAATGAAGAGTTGCGAGGTTTATTCTCACAAGTAACATCTCAGTTTTTTTAAAGCTGCTGAGAAAGATTGCAAGAGCAAATATTATTTCAAGTGTATTAATACTTTATTTTAGCAATAATAAATGTGGAATAAAATTAGCTCAAAATATTATAATAAAATACCATGTAAGAAAATATATACTTTTGTTAATATTTTGATTTTATGGTAAATAAAAGAAGTAAGAAAATATGATCTGAAGCAGTGAATGCAGGTAAATATTTATTCATTTGTTCAGTAGACTGAACGGGTGATCAATGAATAAGTTACTTCACTCTCCGTCATCACTAAAGTCTAAATTTAAAAAAACAAAACAAATGTAAACATTTGTTACGTAATGCACTTGTGGTTGCAGATGTAAACAGAACATGCATGTCAAAAGGATGAGACGAAAGAAGACCATTTGTTATGAAATTCACAACTTTTATTTATTTATCGGCTGACCGAAATATCAAACCATCAAGATACAACTCGTATCATCTTTACAAAACATAACATAAACATAGCAGTTTCTCAGAGACAGAGAGAGAGAGAGAGGGACAGAGAGAGAAGGCTGTCTGATTTCATCGCTATGTATTAAGGGTGGGCTAGGCACTGTGCCTTCACTCTCTAAAACTTGGAATTCTTTTTGCCTCGTCCGTAAAATTGCAGTAATCTCATTGGTTGAGCTGGTCATGTGACCAATACGCATCTCTTTCTCACCAAAAAAAACAAAAAAAAACATTCATCAGAATAATCTCTAGACACATTAGGCTATTAAAATGTTATCTTTCTTTTAGTTTTAAAATGCAGGTTGTCAGCACTATTGCCCAGAAGGTCAAGTGCTTGTTACCAGCTTATCAATTGAGAATTTCACCTCATTCTCCACCCTACATACATGCACACACACACACACACACACATATATACATCCACACAATCATCTGCAAACCCATCCACACACCACACTAACAAGTGCTTCATACACATGTGGACACGTACACATATACAATTCTTGCTTGAACTTAAGATCTGTATTCAACATTTTATTCATTAAAAGCCTGTCCCACCCACCTTGTAACACACTGCTGGACACAAACTAAGAGACCAGTTTAGCATAAACTTACATTGTGAATTGAACCCCCCACTAAAAACCTATTTTGGGTGGAATTTTAAAAAAATAAAGTTTTCTAGACATAATAAGGAGTAAATGTTTAAATTTTCAGCTCTCTAGCTCCATTGGTTCAGCATTGTACACGTGATAGATAGATAGCCAGCCAGACCAACTTGAAAACTGAACAAACCTATGTTAACAGTTTCTAATATTTGTGGTGCTGAAACCATGGAAACAGCAGCTTGAGGCTGGCCAAAATGTTCTATGCGAGTAACCGCTTTCCAAAATGGCTGCCATGGCCAAATTTGACGCTTCCATCACAAAATGAACAATAGGTGAGCTATGCTGCCCCACTAGTTATGATGATTGCATCTGTGGATCAGCAAGGAAAGAGCATATGAAGCTGGATGTGCAGACTAGCAAATTTACTAATATTCTCTAAATATACAAAATTTACTAATATTCTCTAAATATACAAAATTTACTAATATTCTCTAAATATACAAAATCTATGCAAAAATCACCACCCATATCCATAACCTTGGAAATCCTACAAACATTAGTTTTTATAAATGTCTGTTGCTACACAACATGAAACGATTTCTTGTAGTCCTTTTTTGAATAAATCTATTATATATAAGTGAATGTATGTATGTTCCAAGTTGTAAGCCACGATTTTTTCCCATGGAAGTTGAAATTTGGCATAGGGGTATATCTTTTATGGGTGAAGATCATAGGCTATGTGACCTTTCCTGACTGTGTATGCGAGTGGATAAATATCTTTATAAATGTTACCGAATATTTGCTTATTTTATTAAAACAAATAAGGGGGACAACTCCATAATTTATTTAATTTAAGGGGAGGCTACTGTATAATTTATTGATTTAAATTATGACTACTTTTTTCACAAAATAGCAAATAATGAGATGCAAATTTTCAAGGTGATCTTTTCACAAGTCAATTTGGGTATACAGAAAAATGATAAGTGTGTTTCTAAGAAGATAGTTAATGAATCATCTTTCTAGAGTGTATGGGTGTATATACTGATCACCGTGGCCCAGTGGTAGAGAGTTTGACTCCAGTTCAATAGGTCATGGGTTCAATCCATGGCAGAGTCATACCAAAGACTTTGGTACTCAACTCTTCTCAGCGTAAAGAGTAGGATTTGGGCAGCCCAAAGAGGGATCTCATAATTTACCGAAATCCACATGTAATAATGGTATATCTTTATGTATGTCTGTCTGAATGAACGTATGTTCACTTTTATTTGATATTTTTTATTTTAGTGTTTATTTTTTTTTTAAATTATCATTTTAAAATATTCCTTTAAGATTTTCAACAGGATTTTCTAAAAATTATATATAGTACCAGAGAAGGGTTACCCGCCGTTGCCCTGGGAAAATTAACTTCAAATATCAAAACACAGCCACCACGCCCCGATTTTGACCCATAAAACGGGAAGAAATTTACCCCTCCCCGATCTTGACCGGAAAACGAACCCCCTCCGATTTAGATCCTTATAAGGGAAAAGTTACCGATTTTGACCACTGTTTTAGTGGTCAAAATCGAAAAAGGATTCGGTAGATCTGTCTAGACCCAAATGTTATGTAATTATAGAAATAAATACCCAGAAACTCAGCAGCATGGGAAAACCCACTCGAGATATCCGGGGGAAAAAAAACGTGCAGTGGTAACACCCCTACACAAATACTATTTTTTGAGTTTGAGTGGCAGTTTTATTTTAAAAAAAACGTGCAGTGGTAACACTCCTACACAAATACTATTTTTTGAGTTTGAGTGGCAGTTTTATTTTTCTGAAAATAAAAAAAAAATAAATGCCGAAAATTTTCAATGTTAGAATCAATAAACAAAAATACGCCAATACTGGCACAGTGTAGGGAAGGTGGTCCCGATTGTAAAGTTTCATGAATGAAGTTAGTTAAAACTAAATCTCCTAAGTCCTAATGCTATTTAATGACAAAATTAACTTTCTGGCCAACAACCCAATACTTAAAAGTACTGTTCACTTCATGCTTAGAGGATTGACTTTTTTTTATCAATGAAGTAAATATTCACTATTGTTTAATGCCTTAC
>VCCN01003262.1:4667949-4679104 GCA_006491835.1 Architeuthis dux
TGCCACCCACTTATTTATTAGCTTTGTTTTATCCATTTATTTGTCCCCCGCTTGTTTGTCACTCCTTTATTTGCTCCCACTTATGTCACCCATCTATTTGTCACTCCTTTGTCACCAATCTATTTATGTCCCCATTTTATCCTACACTTATTTATCTATTTGTCACTCCTTTATTTGTCCCAATTTATCTGTCCCAATGTATCACCCATTTATGTTCCTACTTATTTGCCACCCATTAATTTGTCCTCACTTATTTGTGACTCCTTTATTTGTCCCTGCTTATTCATAACCCATTAGTCACTCCTTTATTTGTCCCGATTTCTATAGCTATAATAACTATTTTCTTCGCATCTGTCAATAACGTTTCTTGCATGCATAACAACATTCAATAGTTTAACCTCTGCATTTTGATAGGAAAAATATCTTTATTTGACATAAGGAGTTGTGTCTCTTAAATCGGACGGGCTGACGTGCATACATTTATGAACACCACATAAGTATAGTGAATGGCATGAACATGGAGAAAAAATGCAGTGTGGATCGACAGCATGTACGTGCTGTTGGGCACCATTGTACTTGCCAGACATGTTGGTAGCGTATCATAACTCTAGAACTAGATCGTAATGGGTCAGGATTTCAATGATTCCCAAGAAATTCCCATTATGAATGTCACCAATACGCTAGGATGTGCCACCGAAAGCAAGCCATCTTTATTCAAGAAAACGTACTACAATTATCCTCGTATGTATATTTCGCCAAATCTCAGTCTCCCTCAGGATTCCTTTGTGAGACATCACACCAATCCCAGTATCACTTTCCAACCTCATCTCCAACTCACGCCATCACATCAATCCGAGTATCACTTTCTAACCCCATCTCACCAATCCGAGTATCACTTTCTAACCTCATCTCCAACTCACGCCATACTATATAAGTCATTATCCGCTGTCTTGTTAAATGTAATAAAAGTTGAACGAAGATTTTACATTTAGTTGAAAATGAGTTTTTAAAATACGCCAACATTTTCTGAAAAAAAAAGGGGGGGGGGCATAAAATGCAGTCTGTTAAAAGAAATCGTGGTATGAACCAGGCGACATAAATGGAAATTACAGGTGCAACACCAACCAGCACCAAGGAATTAATTATTTGCAGCCAGAGTCACACCAGCTTGGAACAGCCTGAGTCAGGAAACAGAAGTACCATCAATAAATACATTCAAAATCAGGCTAGCGAAGAATTCGAAAAGTAAGGATTCGCAGTACAGCTACTGCTTCATATGTTGAGCACTAAAAACAATTGGTTAATGGTCTAATTATCCTAATAGCGTAGCAAATTACCTTCACTAAAGATAAATAAACAGTTTAGAAAATACCGTTCTTACCGCGAGGTTGAATTTCTCTTCTGTAAACCTAATTCTATTATTTGACATACCTCAAAGAATACGCAAGTAATTATTTTACGACTAACTATGCTATTATTGCAATACGTTTTAGTATCTTTGTAGAAAGTGCATAGGAGGTACCTACAGTAAGCTCATGAATCTATAACGTATTCAAAACATAGAAAACGTCTATTATTGAATTATTTCACATTTTTAAGCAATATGAAAAGTTTATGAACCAACTACAACAGCATATTTTCTTGCAAAGTTATTTATTATTTAATTATAATTCATCTCAATAGCCAACTCTCTTCCAATGAAGAGCAAAGCTAACCCTGAGGATCTATCCTTGCCCATTGTAGAACGAAGGGACGACTTCATATGCTTGATCAGGCTAAAGGTTCGTTCTGCAACTGCACTTGTTATTGGCAAGGTCGGTACAATGTGGACAGGCTAGGATAAACGGGACAGATGTCATTGGTGATCATGAATTTAAGTACATTGTTGATGGTCAGTTTCTCGAGTTTCAAGTATGCCGGAATTTATAGTTAATCCCTGGACACAGGGTTGTGGAAGGGGTGGGCACAGCTGAAACTCATCATCACATACGATATCTTGTTTATGCGTTAGGGAGTTGTCAAGTTCACAAATTCTGTTTTCCTGTCCATCCTAGCTTGGAATCACGAATTAATCAGGATTACATCACACATTTCTTGATCCGAACTTTATACTCCTTGAATACATTTGTATCCTATGGCGGGAGGGGAGTTGAAAAATAGACCACGTCATTTTTCAAATAAATAAAAGAAAAATTGATTTTAAATGGAAATGTTTCCGGTTCGATACCAGCAAAATATCTGGCAGAACTTACTAAATATTTTTAAAGCAATATGTAAGGTAAATTGATTTCATGATGTGGCAGTCAGAACAAGATCGATATGTATATATTTTTTATCGGTGTTCAAAGTTTTACCTTCCCTATCAGGCCCCAGCCTACATCAAGGAGTTTTCAAACACATTCCAGGCGTGGCGTCCTGTGCGACTACCCGTGTTGCCTGGTTTTTAGGCCAAAGGAATTTGTGTCTTTAAAAAATAATTTTTAGATTTAAAATAGATTAAATACAAGTTGTCAAAGTGACGCTTGTATCCTGTTTGTCAATTGATATACGTATATTGCTCTCAGTCTGCTTGTCTGTGTGTCTCATTATTTAGGCAGTTTATGTTTTACTTGCATTAAATTCAATTCAAATTCTTCTTACTGAGTCCATAAATTATAATCATTAAAAAGGAAAAGAAAAAAGAAAAAGGAAAACCTTAAACTGCTAAAAACGTAAACAATGACGGGGTTATTTACGTATGGATCGACACTTCGGCCTAGGATAGGAGTATAATATCTGTGCGCTCTGCCTAGGATGAACGTGCCCTCTGCCTTTAATAGAGTATAGTCAATGTTCTCTAATTTTTTTATTTTATGCAGAATCTTTTCCTGTGACAAAAGTATGTGCGCACTTTTGAATTCGACATTGCCGGTATTTCATGCCAAAGGAATTTTTGCGCCCTTCCATATTTGCGCCCGGGGGCGATTGTCCCCATTAGCACCCCTCTTGCTACGCCACTGGTTCTGAATTTAAGAAAAAGTTGTAACTGTTCAACTTGATAAAATAATATTCTAATATACAAATGTGAAATTGCTATGTAATAATCAGGGTTATGTCCCTTTGAACGCATCAAGGGAGATAACATTAAATTTTCGCTGTCGATCAGAATAAGAGATTCAAATACATTTCTAAATCTTATTTTTGGTGTTTATTTTGAGGGCAAACAGTTTATAACGTTAGTTATTAAATAGAAACTTTCACTCATTTTCCTATTGACTAAGCCTTGGCAGTATGGATTTCGGCGTAACGTGAAATATTTGTATTAGTTTGGGAAAAAAGACAAACGCTACAAATAAGAGTGCAATACTAGCACTTTTATTCTTAAAAAGTTCTTTATGAAAATAAACTCACCGGGGTAGACATAAAAATGCCTATAATCCCAAACAATAACAGTTATTTGCCTGCATATTCATTACATAACGAAAAAATAACATTGATAATAATGGCAATCTTGACGTCAATATTTACCGGACAGTCTTCAGCAACGAAAGAGGTGAGAAAATGTCGTCTTCAGATCCCTTTCGAGTAGGAGGAAAACAGTTCCACAAACACATTATCTCATCGGAGCCCGCAGACGCTAAAAAGTGAGAAAATCCATTTGTTTAATAATAAGCACAAGGTTGATTCTAGGAGAAAAAAAAATAATGGTTTTAATGCTCAGATTTATGATAAAATTAAAGACATTGCAAAATAGTTGTATAAAATAAGCTGATTAAACAGTATACTCTATTTAATTGAGATATGTTAATCATCAATCACTTAAAACAAGGAGTTTTCGGATTGAAATCGCCATAAGCGTCGATAAATATAAATGGCGGCGCTAGGCCCGACTGCGTCCCCTGAAAATTGTTAAATTCGCGCCCCCTCACAAAAGTAAACGGTTTTTATTTGCGTCTCCCAGAGCACCACGTCTGTGTTCACAGGCGCCGCCTCTGTAAATATTTAAACTTCGCCTACTAGAGGCATCGGGGATTTGAACAACACTACTCATTTTGATACTTTTCATGGAGTCAATTACCACATACCTACCATTAATATTGGAGAAAACATTCGATGGATATAGTACAGGCAATTACTTAGTATATCGTCTATAACTAAGATCTTTAGGCCAGTTTCGCATAACCATGGAGAAAGAGGCACAGGTTTGTATATACGGTTTTGTTTCTTAAGTTTCAAAGTCTTGAAGGAGGGGAACGAAGGTTATCCTTAAACCCCGAATGCACTAAACCTATTTATGATTTGATATGGAGAACATTGAGGTTTTCATTGAAAAGGTCGGAGAATATTTTTACTTTTACGTAAAATGTTTCCGTATATCACTGTCTTGTAGCAAAAGTTTGGACCAAATAAGGCCATACATTTGAACTATATAATAGTCTCTAAACCCGTTAAAAATTATCGGCCGTGTTCTCAATTGTTAAAAACAGCCAACAATCAAGTCACTCAATAGAAATCGTCACGTGACCAACGTCTTTTTGCAGAATGGCTTGTTGGGGGTGATCAATTATAACATTGGAAAAAGTGGTGATTAATGAATAAGTTACTTCTCTCGCCTTTGTGATGACTAAAATGTCAAAAAACAAGCGTGGACGCTGCCGGACACAAACAAAGGGACCAATTTAGCATGAGCTTACAAACATAAATTGAACCCTCTAGAATTTATTTTGGAGAGGAATTTCACCCCCCCCCCAAAAAAAAATAAATAAATGTCTTTTCTAAACATAAGGATTTAAAGTCTAAATTACCAACCCCCTGGCTCTATTGGTGCGGCCTGTACGCTCGACACAGATAGCCAACCAGAATCGGTTCAAAAGTTTTGTTTGACGAAAAAGTACCATGCCACCATGTACTTTCTAACATTAGAGTACTTGTCCTAAAACCAGTAAAGTTGCTTGTAATACTTACCTAGAATTGTTCCGGTGGGGCTGAGTGCCAAATGTAGTGGTTGGCCATCGTGTTGACATAAAGCCCCCACTAAATCAAGATTATCCAAACTTTGGTCTTTCCAAATAGCAATCTGGTTTTTCATGTTAGGACCAGCCAAGCCTGTCACAAGTTCTTTATATTCTGTTGACCAAATCATACTGCATACCTAAACCATAAAATGAGTTGTCAGTAATTTGGCAGAAAATGTAAACGTTCTGTATTGTTATCAGATGCGAATAGAAGTCAGGAATGGAATGCTTAAAGCACAGCAAAAGTAGAATCTTTTCATTATGTTTTACTGAGTAGCTTCCAATTTAGAGAAAAAAAAGTGTCCCTTTGAGCTTTAATATATTAGATAAGGAAGCAGTGTTGCCAACTCAAAAAATATTTTCGCGCTTGTTTGACTGCCAAAAAGCCCTAAAAAAACGCTAAATCGTTTTAAATTGCCAAAAACCACCAAAAAGACGGTAAAAATGGTCAAAAATAGCCAGAAAATTGCCCAAAATGTTTTTTTTTGGGGGGGAGCGCTAATTTAGCGCTCTTTGCAAATCCAAAACAAGAAACGTGCTAAATCTAGCGCGAAACGTGCTAAATTGGCAACACCGTAAGGAAGAATCGTTCGCGATATTAGATACCAACTTCCATAACTGTCAGTCAGGCTTACACACACACACACACACAAACACTAAGGACCAACTTCCATCAAATCGATCTAACACAAACTCAGAAATGAATGGCCCCAGTTCTGTCTCTACAGACAATGGAATTTCCCCTCTGGGGCGGATGCCTGGGCGAAGCGTATGGAGATCCTGGGACACCCAGTCGTCAGAATCCCCCTCTCGGCCTTGCTGATGTAGTCCAGAGGAAAGCAGAGAGCGATACGTCTGGCATCAGCTTGGCTGTCGGAAGGACGTCAAACCGGCCTAAGGTGGCTCCACTCCCTAGTTTGGAATCAGAGTTGTCCTTCTCCTAGACCGGCTGCCTTCCCAAGGCTAGAGAGACCAATCTGCCCTACTGTTTTACCCATAGCTTGGGGGAGGGGGAGAGATGGATTCATGCATTTCCCAAAGGAATTAGTGCAAAGTGAACATAACCAGCCCCGAACTGAGTTTGAACTCGGGTCGCCGATTCCATTATCCGCACAGTTACCGTTACTACGTCAATCGCATCTCAATAGAACTGAGAAATAGTGCAATGGAACGGAAGTGGCAGAAAGACACGATAATAAAAGCTAAATCAATCATAAAGATTTGGTAAAATATTAAATGAATCCCAGGGGGGAAAGAAAATAGAAAAATGTAATCAAAAGTACTGACGATGGTCGGTTCAAAATTCCTTTGTTGTTCTTACCTTAGAATTAATTTTTGTTTGGCTCAACAATTTAGCAGTGGGGGCGTGCCAAATCTTTATTGATCCATCTTCATCGTAACCACCAGTGGCTAAAACGTTTGAACGCCAAGGACACCAGGATAAAGCCTAGTAAATAGGGTTTTTTTTTAAACCCAGAAATTGTTAATTTTAGGTAAAATTTTAAATTTCGTATTGAAAAAGAATTAGAGCAAAACAAAACTGACAACGATATTCAAGAAAAATGATATCCGAATAGTTGCAAGTTATTTGTTAGGTTTTAAGGCCACTTTAAAAAGAAAGAGAAAATGAAAATTATCTTGGTGCGATAGTTCCGTAAATGAGAATAAGAGGCCTAAGAGTAAACATAAATAAATATTCCATGCAAGCTCAGCAAATCATTTTTTTTGTCTTGTGTGAATTTAATATACCACTTGTACGCGGAATCAAAATCCGATTCCTCTGCTTTTCTTTTGAACATTTCTATTACATGCGGGTAAAATTTCCGATGTGTTTTTTTTTCTTATAAACATGTTTTTGCTCCCACTAAAAAAACTATTTTCCTCAAATTTTAATGGGAATTAATTTGATTTTAAAAAAATGATTGTTTATTTTTTGGTAAAAATCGATGAAATATACCATATGAACTCCCTTTGTTTTTGTTTTGAGAATAACCTCCCTTGTCGCCTGACAGCTTGGGGTTGCGAAAGTAAATTAGCGCCCAACTATATGAAAATTGTTTGACTTAGTATTTTATTCAATTTAGTAACTTATATTTTAAAAATCATTCATATAAGTTGTGTATATCAACGTGAAGTATAAAAATGAAGATTTCTCGCCACATGCATTTCGAGTACCCCCCCTAATCTCGGTCCCCAAATGCCCCCCACCCACTTTCTAAGAACTAGAAACGTCACTGAAGACACCTGCTGTATAGCAATACTTAGCAAGCGAGTTCGCTTCTCGCTGCTTTATACCATACTATGCTAAACTTTAAAATGTGTACTTTTCGCGAATTGGTATTTTTCTTTTTGTTGTCCATTATACACAGTTCGGATTTTAAGAATTAAAATATCTAAAATGCCTCTAATTGTTATGCAAGTGGATAAGACTTGATTTAGGAAAAGTTCAAGAACACAAAAACTGAAAAGCACTTTAAAAGGTTTGCTTATCGTATTGTAACTACAAAAATGAACAGGTAAGACAGCAAGTGTAATTACTTTTCTTTTTGTTTCAATATTAAAATTCTATTAAGGAAGAACCTCTTCAGAATAAGTTTTAAAAATAACAGGTACAGCAATTCTCATCTCAATCGCCATAACCACTAAAATGCAACGCTCCTAAATTTCAGATGATTATAATATGAATCAGACTAACCTTTGTAATTCCGTGAGCTTCAATCTTGTTACATTTCGCTAGTTTTCGAATATCCCAGATATTAACAACGCCATCGCTCCCACCGCTTGCCAAGTAATTATGAAGTGAAAACTTAAGACTGAACATCGACCGATGTCGTCCAATGTACGTCACATGTTCTGTGGGTTGACGCTCATCGTGCAAACAGATATTTCCAGCAACAGAACCGCTAAAATAAATGAGGACGACATTTTGACTGATTTCTTTTTTTAAATTCAAAATTATACTGTTTGGAAATTTCAAACTTACCACATAAAGAAAATATTCAGATCATAATTACATAATGTTATTTCAGCACTGGTTTAAAGAAAAATAATACACCTGGCAAATTTATTTATGGATTTTTATCTCTATAAAGTCATAATTTGAAAGTACTTTTGAAACAATTCAGCTGAGGAAGAACCGTATTCATTTTATGGTGATGTTTAAGAGTGTTTTATAACTGAATGCAGACCCAACAGCAAATGTAAATACACTTTCACAGAAGCAAGTATAAAATGAAAAGCATTGACAGAGCTGTAAAGTTAACTGTTTATATTCTATTGTACTATTACCAGAACTCCAGCCATCTACCAATCTAGTTCTAGACACTTTATTTTCAGGTAAATCCTACAAAAGTGTAAAACCACCATGATTCCATAAATTGCTTTGTTAGTCTATTCACTGTATGGTTGAATGAATAAAAAGGGTAAGATATAAGTCCGGTGTATTGTAGCTAGCGGCAATGTTAGTTGAAGCTTGTTTTACGAACATAGCAATACTTTCCGAATGCTGCATTGTGTATCAGGGCCGGATTTATAAGAGGGCAATTACCCCGGGCCCTCTATACACACAAATATAATACAGTAAACCCTCGCTATAACGAACTAATGGGGGGGGGGTCGTTAAGGCTGAAAGTTCGTTATACACGACGGTTGCCCCGCGTTCGCTAAATAAGTTCGGTAGTTCGCTGTATTTAACGAACATCGTTCGGTAAATCCAAAGACAGTATGGTTTCCCCCTCGTTCTATTTCAACCATACCTTACGTGTTTGTCGCATTTATCGAACTTCGTTCGGTACTTTCCGATTTCGTGGGTTGACACAAACACGGAAAGAATTCCATGCGAAATATTCTACCGGTGTTACCCGAAACAATAACCGTGTCGAAGAATTCCATCATTAAAATAATGACACCGCGTTCCCGATTTTAAATTTAATCATTTTTTTCTAGAATTAATTTCGAAAAATTTGATTTCAATTTACAAAAACAAAAGCTCTTTTTTTAATCATTGCTGTCACGTGCCATAGCATTTTAGAAATTAAATTTTAAATTTAATCCAATCCACCCGAAAAAAATTTATCTCCCCCAAAATTAAAATAAAATAAAACTTTGCATAAAATTATTAATACATTATTTTGTATTAAAATAAGTTATTGTTTGCTTTGTTGTTTTTTTAATAAAATTATTTTGTTTCCAACGTAAATTGTTTGTTCTGTAAAGTTGAAAATGAAAGAATTGAATATGACGGTATTATCTTCAACACGATTATTGTGTTGGGTAACACCGGTATAATATTTAACAAGGAATGTTTATCGTGTTTTTCCCAACCCACGAAATCGGAAAGTACCGAAAGTTCGTTATGGTCCACGTGTTCGCCGCATTTGTCAGTTCGGATGGAGTCACGAGTTCGTTAAAGCCGAAATCCGTTATATCGAGGTTCGTTATAGTGAGGGTCTACTGAATTTGAAACATTCAGTTTCTTTAATAAGAAATAAATTAGTAAATACTGCTTGGAATTCATTTCATTATAATGCCTTCAATTGTTTTAAATACATTAATAGAATTACTGCTTGTGATTCGTATCTACTCTAATTGGAATAGGGGAATAAAAATCTACTTGGAGTTTTGCTGACATGTATACATCCATTTACTTCAGATATATTAATATAACTCTTAACCTTTCTATGTATGTATAAATTGCCAGTTCCAATTACATGCAATAAATGGACTTTGATGTGTATTTTTTGTGATTTGCCGTGTATTTTAATAACCTGAAGTGCCCGCGGGCCATCCAAGGTCTAAATCCGACCCTGTTGTGTATACCTGTTTTATTGGGTGCGTTGATTTTGGTCTGAATGCCTTAACTAGCAGAACTGACGTCTAAAATCTTAGAGTAAGATTTTTATATGATTTTTGTTCTTGTATGCGATATTGGAAAATATGATTAAAGACTTGATGAGAATGTGTGGTTATTACACTTTACACATACGTTATCGTATTCATAATTTTAGTTCTCTACCGGTGGGCAACGTGCGGGACTTACGCGTCGATGACTAAAACATACTAAACATACCTTTGCAGATTTGTATTTTTACAAAATACGTAATATTTGAATTTAGAATAATTGAGAACAGTAACAATGTTTTGAGTGGAACGAAAACTACGTCGGGTTTTTCAGATTAATTTTTCCAGTAATGTAATTAGGGGCGGATCCAGGGTCTTCTGGCAGACCCACATACTTTTTTCGAAGATTGTTATTTATCTTAACTACGGTAGCCGATATGCGCCGAAACGTAATTTTAGCCAATCTTGGATACATAATTTTCAAAATGTTCTGGGGGGGGAGAATGCCCCCAGACTTCCCTAAAAGCACCCCATCTTGGAAGACTGTCAGCTCAACAGGCTGGATCCACCCCTGGGTGGTAACGCTATTCGGAATCTCTGCTGCTTGGGAGTTGTGGAAAATATTTAATTGAAAATCTTTAAATTGCAACATTTTTAATTAAAAGGCCTCTCAAATCTTTCAATTTAAGTTTCATAATTATTGATTCTAATTGTATTTTCTTGTAATATTAAAAGTAGGCCTCATAAAGATAAGTGCTTTCAATTATTTAAAAAAAATTGAATAGACTTAATAGAAAAAGATTTTAAATGTTTTAAGATAATATCTATAGAATAACTTGAAATTATTTACTTGATTCTAGTAAATTTCATAACAATTTTCGTTTACAAAATACGTAATATCGTTTCACTCAAAACATTTTTACTGTTCTCAATTATTCTAAATTCAAATATTACGTAATTTGTAAACGACAAGACGTAAAGGAAAGAAAATACACACGCTACAATCGCCGTGACTTATCAAGTGTTGAGGAGACATGTTACTGCGAAGATTGGTAATGTCTATGCCAATCTTTCTTCAAATCAGACGTATATAAGCGTTACAGGGTCAAGTAGGTACGTCAGGAAGGAGTATCCATGACTGTCTGCGGATTGTAATTCTTTCCTGGGGACTTTGTAATTGTTTCTTTTTTTTAGACTCAGTTGTGTTTTACGAATTACTTTTGGTGCGAGAAAGGATAATTCAATTTCTCGTGACCAATATCTTTCTCTAGGGATATTTTTAGTTTTGAGAAGGGTCATTAATATTCAAATCGTTCTTCGGA
>VCCN01003262.1:4684362-4695647 GCA_006491835.1 Architeuthis dux
AATCCAAAACCTATCGAATCGAATTGGTTACTTTCTTCATCCTAGATATCAGATATTCATAAACATTAACCATAGCACATTGGGAATGGCATTTCTTGATTACTGAAGCTAAGAAGTATTCAGTTACAGAATCAATTGAAAGCTGCGTAATGTCGTGAAAATTAACCATTTTTCTTTGCTAAAGCAAGAATTTCTGGTCTTTCATGCCATCCCTGTTTCCCTTCTTTCATCTTTCAGTCTCAGGCTCAGTGCCACTGTCCTGTCCAACCAGACGTTTTTGCTTGTTGGCCTTCCATTCCTGTTTGTTGATGACGTGAGCGACATTTGTTAAAGCCGTGTGCTGCTACTATTTCTAGATCACAACGTGAACATTAATGAGTAGTAATGGGTTAGACTAGTGTTTTGAAGTTTGCAAATTCCTTAAGTAGATCTAGACCCTCGAAAGGTGTTACGCCACACTTTCATTTATTGTGCTGTGGGTTTTGCAGCTATCATCTGTTACGGGCCAAAAAAGAATGTTACACCGGAAGGAATCACCAACACTTCTCATTCGGGTGTAAAAAGGCTCATTGCCAGAGTATACCAACAGTAGATGTGGATTAATGTAATTTCGTTTCTACAATTAACGTCTATTCTACAAGCTTTTTGCAAGATGAAATGTGTTCAGCAGAGTCCATGAAGATTGGTTTTAGATCGGCAGGGTACTATGAAGATTATTTCCAGTCAGTCCTGCGATTTCAATTTATGTCTACATTTAAAAAATCAGATTTTCCCCATCGATGGGCGAGACACCCGCATAGAAAACCGGATGTCGATCCGATATTTGCTGGTCTGTTGTCCTGAATAAATAAGGTATCAGCAGTCATTAATCACTGGCCTAGAGCACACAGCTGGTTATTATCCACTTTTCCAACAAACCCGGGGCACAGAGATTTCAACGAACGAGTCTTTTCTTCTAATTAGCGTGTTTATCAACTCACCATAGAAAACATTTCCCTATCTTCAGCATTGTAGGACCAAGCAACACATAACCGAAATGACATTTTGGATTCTATAGCTATAACAGTATGTCGTACGTGGGTCTCTCCACAACTGTAGCAGTTCATGTAAATAACGAAACACATGGCCCATGGCATAGGTGCAAACCCATATATCCATCTAGCCAGGGATCGGAAGGGCAGGAAAGTGATGGGTATTACGCAATCTTACTGGATTATACTGTTAAACCACGAGTTAATTCCAGATACGTCTCTCCAGCTCAAACCTCCTTTCATGGTTTCACGAGGCCTATTTTGCCACAAAAACAAGCTTCTGATCGATAACATATGGAAAACTTTTCAAAATTAAAAAAATTCAGATGACCAGAGTGCAGAAGTGGTTTTGATTACCAAGTAAACATATGGAAGACATGTAATCAGAGGAATAATGTAATGAAATGCACTCTTGTTCGTGCGTTTTGGGGCGTACGTGACCAACAGGCCATATCATATTAACGGTGCTAGGAAAGATCAAACGGCCGACGAAGTCAGGACAAAGGGAATACGTCCGATCAGTGAGCTTCGTCGGGTTTTTTAAGACGTCGAGGCAAATCGGCGAGCGTTTAGGGTTAGTTAAAATCCGAATCCCACGAGCGACGGGTCGGACTAGAGAGGGCTTGGCTCCCCAGCCCGTTAGGGGTGAGGGAGGAGGAAGAAGCCTCGATTTTTTAATTACTACCATCACTGGTAGTGATTCAGCAAAGTGACCACTCGTTTAGAATTTTAACTGAAGCAGAATTCGATGCCTCAAAGTTATCCGCGAATCGGCCCAGAATCGAAGCTATCGACGGGAATAAAGCGAACCGCAGATTTTCAATTGAAAATACCGAGTTTTGTCGTCTTTCTCTCCACCCACGTCGAGCCTTTTTCTCAGTTTATTTCCCTCTACAGAATGTTTCACCTCCGTAAATGTAGCAGCCCCGGAACGAGACGTCTTCTCTCTCATCCCTCATATATCGGCGAGAGAAACACAGATCGGTATAATACAATAAGTCCAGTCTAATTAGCGAGAGGAGATTGTTTAATGTTAACTGGATCTTTCAGCTTTTTTATGAAGACTTATAATTCATGTGTTTATAATAGTACTTTAAACTATGTAACTAAAAATAGAGATCTGATACTATGAACGTGGAAGGATTGTATCAATACTTACAGAGATCCTCTCGAAGGCCTGGCATATCAAGTACCCTGGACGGGCTGGTTACCATCTTTCGCTTTCGGGCTTTTGGTGTAGACGGAAAAAACACTTCATCCATATCAATTTGCCAGGGAGGAGTCGACAACGAGCTTCTACCTGTACGAAGATACAAACATAGGAGTAAACCGTTTATATAAAACAAGTCATACCTACATAAAAGCATGGGAATTGTCAAACCTTTAGATTAAGAGTAGAATCAAGTTTTAAAAAGTATACATAATTTATAAGAACAAGCCAAACGAGAAATCACCCAGGGCGCATACCCCTGGCAACGCCATTGTCAGGTGAAGTAATTGTGCATACCGTATTTCCCGGCATATAAGACGCACCTCAAATGTGCAGGCATATTCTCGAAAGAAAATTAAATCAAATCCCCTCCTTTCCCCTGATCGTCATAGTCCTCCACACTATCAGGTTATTTTAATGCTCTTATCTATTCAAATCTATATTAACCCCCTCACGGTGGCCGGCTGTTTACATTATTTGCATAGCGCAGTAACGTTAGTAAACAACTGATAAAGCGTTCGATTCACGAGACAAAGCGCGTCTTATATGCCGGGAAATACGGTAGATCCGCCCCAAAATGTAATCAGTTTTTCCATGGACCAATGTCCACCCTTCCACTAAATTTCATTGAAAACTTTGAAATATCGCGTGGACAGACATGAACCTTTGGCGATATTACGTGATGTGGACATAACTACGACGTAGGGGAGGTAATTGTGCATGGATCCACCAAAAAATCCAATCACTTCTTCCGTAGGTTATTGTTCACTCTTCCACAATCTTTATTGAAATTATGTTGAGAACTTTGGGAGATATCGTGTGGGCAGTCATGGGCGTACACTTAAATGTATGGGGGAAAGAAGAAAAAAACGGAAAAATATCTCGATCAAAAAGAATTCCTGGATCCGCCCCAAAATGTAACGACGACTTTACCCCATTGCCCACCCTTCCAGAAAATGTCATTGAAATCCATCGAGTACTTTCGGAGATATCCTCTGGAAAGACAGCGGGAAAGACGGTCACGACCGAATACATATACCTCTCCAACTTAATAAATAACATTCTCCGTCGAATAAGTGCAGGTAACCCCACCCAACAACTATTGGACCCCACTTTGATTCGTTCCAAAAGGTCACGCCGATTGTTTTCATGTTCGTTAAGACAAATAAAAACCTGTTTTTCCATTATCTTTTCTTGACGCCATGTTGATACGCGAACGAACTTTTCGATTTAAGGGAATGCGGCGGGCTCCAACTGTAAATTAGTGCTAAACTCTGTCCGAACAGCCCGGGGTAAGCCCAAAGCTAAATTCTCACCGGAGGATGCTATTGTCAGAGCAGGTCCACACAGGTTCGTATGTTCCGATAGATTTTAGTGTCGCCGGAATTAAATCACTGAGAATTATGTAAGATTCACAGCCATTAACAAAGTCGAAAAAAAAAAAAAAAATCTTTTAATCCATTAGACCCTAACAATCTTCATGGGATTTTGATAGGCCCCAAGGCATTGAAGCTCATTCGAAAAATAGGCTCCATAGCTGCTCAACGCCATGACGAACCGCGCGAGACCGGCTGGCTTTTCCAACGTGTGTCGATGGCAGTCGTCCGTGGCAATACGTTCTCCATAATGACGGCGGGAACAGACAGAGTTGTCCGTTAAATTTTTTATTTTTTTAATTTTTTTATTATTCAACGGTCGTATTATAAAATTTAAACAGTAAAAACATTTGAATATTAAAAAAAAAAAAAAAAAAAAAAAATTTGTTTTACGAGGAGGGTTCTATTTACAATGTAACTAATGGTAAACGGGACCGTTACTTTCCGCCCGTTGTATGGAAGTTAGGCTTCGAAGTCTTCGGTTAATTCCCTTGTGAGGCTTCTTTGATATTATAATGACGATTTTATTATGCTTTCATTAAGGTTTTTTGGTGTGTGTGGGAGGGGGGTAGTTGTGCTGGGGCCCGGCCGGGGAGGAGGGGTTCGCGCGTGTGAGGAATTAGAACGCTCCAAGCCTCGGGCGTGGGAATTTAGCTTTGGACTTTCCCCGGGCCGTTCAGACAGATTTTAGCACTACCGAATTAGGGTGATATTTATAGTTGTCTTGCGGAATTACTAAGCAGAATTATGCCATGCTCCTGGTTTATAACGAGTTTAGATCACCATAAAAGAGGTAGCTATATAATTCTGTAATTTTCAGGTTATTTTGCGGGCTCACTAAGATGGGAGCGATTATAATTTAGGTGCAAATACAGTCACTATATAAGTGACTTGTAAATTCAGAGTTAAGGGGTATAAATTATTTCCAGAAATTAATATACTATTCATAGTATATTAATTTCTGGAAATAATTTATACCCCCTTTCAAGACAATTTATTTCGTTATCTAAGATTGAAACTTTATACTTTTTCGGGAAACAAACCAGAAAGTTCTAAAGCAAAATTCGTGATAGCATGTAATTATTAGCATGTTATTGTAAATTGATTTAAATTAGCAGTATAATACATAATACTTGGAAGAACAGTATAAATATTTAAAAAATATAAAGAACGACCAGATAAATAAAGTTAAATTTGAGTATCCGAAACTTCTAAGCGAATCTAATCTAAAGTTATTAAATATAAAAATGGAGGGGGAATATTTCTATTGGATAAGTATAAAGTACAGACTTAGTCCCTCTGCGTTTTCCATTATACATGGTGAGTGGGTAGAGGTAGAATCTCTAGATACACTGTAACGCCAATAGTGAATAACTACAGTCTAGTGGATAATGGTTAAAGTAATGTTTTAATCATCAGAATATATAAAGATACACCAGGGGTTGTTGAAGTGACAAAAAGAAAGGATAAAGAAGTAACCATAGTGTTTTACTCGTTGTACAGCTTCTTAAAATCAATATTCTGATCGAAAGATAAGTAGTGATTAGAAGGAGAGAGGTTTTCAAGAGCGTGCACCTAAAATGTTTAAGTCCTTGTTTTCTCAATCTGAAAATTATACTTATTTTAAGTTATTGTAGAATACCTAACTCAGTGTTCCAGATCCGTAGGTATGAACAAAATGATTACAAATTTCAAGTGTGTAAGCGACATCCGATTTAAAAAATAAATGTATGGTAGACAATGCAGTACACATATTTGAGTGGAAAAAAATAAAGATTAAAATGCACGACAGCTGCGCCGTTCAAAAGGCATGTTATCGCCTGCAGCTCCCATAATTTGAAATAGTCAATTTACATAAAATAAACAGAATATAATATTAAAAACACAGGCGGTAAATATTGTCATTATTTCACTATATTTAATTATTCACCCATGTTATATTTTTATATAAGCTTCAGTCGAACCAAGATATAGAAAGAAAAAAAAAAATGTATAAGACAATAATAATAATAAATCGATAAAAATGAAAAATATTTTTTTTAAATAATATTGAGTGAAAGATTTTTTTTCACAGATCAAAAGCCTGAATAATAATCGAATAAAACTAAAAAAATTCTGAAAAGAATTATTTTACTTAATTTTCTTGTTTTTTTTTTAATCCCAAAGAGTGCCGTTCCAGCAGTTCCTGGATATAATTCTAAAAATAGGTAAGCATAATTAGCATCTCGAAGGGATATATCTGTACAATGTGTGAAAAAAAAACAAAAAACGAGAGCATCATTATATAAAATAGATAAAAATCTAATAAAAGGTGCGGTAGGAATCATGAAAAAAAATTCTCCGAAATTTGGAATCGATTATTTTTTTAAAATTCGTCCTTTAATAAATAAGTATCAAACATTTTATTAAAATTGAATAATATGCCTATTTTTGCCAGATTTGTAAAAATTTCTCACGTGTCGATTTCATGCTGAAATGTTCGTCCATACCTACTACTAAATCTCAAGTTCACCGACAATTATCATGCACCTTGTTAAACTTAAAAAACAACCACTTTCCTTTCGAAATATTAACATTAAAGACAGCAATAAAAAGAAGAATTTGATTGGATTACTTACGAGGTTTGTTTGAGTTTCGATCTGTTAAAGGCAATACATTCTCGCCATCATTATTTTTGAAAGCGGCATTGAGATAAAGACGATAATTTTCAGAATCTGTCTGTGCAAGACACGGCGTGCTCTGTATTCGCTTGATGCTATGGTTTGCATTTCCCTTGTTAGTTGAAATTACCTTCAAATGAGCATAGTCAACATTAAGGTTTGGACGGAAAGGAATATAGCGATCAAAAGAAAAGGCCTGGAAAGAGCGAGGCTTCATGGTTGGACTAAACATGTCGAAAGATTCACAAATTGTTCTGCTAGACATGGTGAAATGTCTTTCCAGAATATCATTTACAACCAACCAAGAAATGTGCAAATTTAGAGATCCTTTTTGTATTTCTTCTTTAGTGAACCTTTTCAGAAGCTACTTCAAAATTACATCGGCCAAAAACAAAACCGACAGATCGAAAACTAGTGCTAAAATGTATCTGTCTTTTACTGAACACCGGTTTATGAAAAATCTGCATAAGAGGAAAATAAATTAGAATAAGCAGTAATCTCGAAGTCTGTACGAAATCACGGCTTTATTGTAAGTAAATAAAAAATAATGTATTCGTATATTTAGTGACTGAAAGTGCCAAGTTATTGAATAGAATATGTAAGTAATGAACAGTGTAATTTTCTTTTTCTCAAAACTGACAAATTTCCGGATGGTTGGAAGGTCAAATAGATTGAAAGAATGTACAAATTGAAAGAAAAAAAAGAAATCTTTCTTCGTCCTCGGTTCGCTAATTACATTTCCCGTGCCTCCAACCACTCGGCTATTGAGCTACCATTATTTCAAATAAATAAATGTATCTTTAAATAGAAGCTTACGAATTAATCCGGAAAGAGAAATTTTAAAAACATTAACCCCCCCATGTTCAATAAATAAATGGTACAAAAACCATCCCCGGGTGATGCTGATTCAATATACATATAGTTTTATAGATCTAACTGTAATATCTTTTGATAAAATCCCAAATGAAAAAAAAGGTTTTTTTTTAGACAGGCTTTTTCAGGGAGCGCGAACGCAGACCCCATAGAAATTGACGAATTTTTCTTTTTTCAAAATTCGACCTAAATATGTAGATAAATGTAGACCTGCTGATTTCGAATATGCATGTGATGCGTAGTTCCCGACTTTTAAGAGTACAAACATACATACCAAAGTAACAGACATACATACCAAAGTAAAAGATATTTTATAGAGATTTCATAAAATGAAATTAGTAGTGTGCCCGCACACACTCCCGGGCAGATCTACGCAAGTCAGTGTTCACCCCCAGACAGCGCTCACCCTCCTAAAACCATAAAAAAATAATTTTTCTTAAAAAACCATTAGATTTAAATTTTGCACGAAATTGATTGATGTTTTGGGGTTAGCGTTAGGGTTAGGGGTTTTGTTCTAATAAAAACATTTTTTTTATTGTCGGTTTACAGTCAGATTCCTTTAAAATTTTGTGCCAAACTGGCATAAGGACTGGGAGAAAGAAATTCACATTCGTGGTTGCCTACCACGGATGTAAGGTTCCAGTTTAGCATAATAGCTACAAGGTAAAAAAAGAAGAAAACCCTCTGAAACCATATATATTTTTTCTCAAAACTGACAAATTTCCTGAAGGTTTGAAGATGTAATAGATTGTGAGTACATAAAATCAAAAGAAAAATTTGTTGAACTTTCTCGGCCGGAGCTTGAACTTTGACCACCGATTACATTCATTGTTCACCGAATTCATGTACTCACTTTTGGCGTTAGTAGTTCGCACGTCAAAGCGTACTGTTGGATTTAAATGGTGCCCACGTTTTATTGTTGTGTTTGGGTTGGGGTTAGGGGTTTTGCTTTAAGCAAAACATGTTTTATTGTCAGGTTAGGATTAGATTCCTTTAAAAAATACTGCTAAACTAGCATAAACACTGAGAGAAAGAAATTTGCATCCGCGATTACCTATGATGAATAGAGAGTAAGGGTGCAGTTCAGCAGTATAGCTACGTTGTAAATAAAACCCTACTAAGGAGTTTATAATGCTGTGGTAGCCTTTCAGGGTTTGTATTCCGATTGGGTGTACCTTATAAACGCTGTTGTTTGTACTCGCAATGGAACTGATTTTCGATATATATTAGGAGTAGCTGCCTTGACAGCAGTGGCAATAATGGTTTTCCAATAAGATTTCTTATGGATGACATAATCATCCTTACAGCCAAGGGGCCCGATACAAAGCTCATTCTAGCCCTTCTCGAAACCTTAGTATATTGGGTAATTATGATATTAATGCCTGCCACAAGTGGAAGTCTGTCATTAAGGAAGTATGCCCTTGCTGATGTTGTCAAACTCCAGTCCAAGTTGGAGTTGACTTTGTTTCCCCCCCGTAACAAGAACAACAAGAAATAACCTCACCTATTTTAGTGGAGTAACCTCCTTCACTGTTTGTCTATCCCGTCACGTTAAACCAAACCGATATATAAAATTTCCCTACCGTGATTTCAGATCACGACCAAATAATTGCTAGGCGGCTCTCTTACCAACTGAGCCAAACTGACAACTTTTATATATATATATATATTTATTTATTATATATACAATACAAAAGTTGCAGTAATCATCTTCAGCCGGAATAGAAGTAGGAGTGGTGTTTGGTTTATTATTGAGAGTGAGGATATCCCAACGTTTAAAAAGAGCAAATGATAATCGTTTGTGACTGCGAAAATAAGATATGTATTTGATGCTGCGATTGTCAGAAGATCCAGCGGTTCAGAAGCTGTGACCAGACATGAGGTCTTCAAGTAATTGGAATGAAGCTTAGACTGTAGATGATGCAACAGAAAGTCTCGAGCTTGCTGAACTAATTACAGCAACACAAACCGATGGAAGTGGCTTTAGGCAACAGAAGCAACGGGTTTGAATCAAGCAGTATGGATATTGTAAAGGAAGGTTAATCAAGCAGAGATGAAGCGAACGAAGAATTGTTCCAGGTCAGTTAAAGTCATGATGCAACCTAAGCACAGTGTCTGTACAAAGTGCAAGGATACCGAAAACACTTCCGACTACGGTCTGAAATTTGGTGGATAAGTAATAGTCAGTTATTCACGTACGATCTGCTTCAATCTCACTACGAACAGACAAGATGATGTCGATGCCTGCGCCTAGACCATCTGCTTGGTTGATGTACAATCAGATATTTGGTCACTCCAAAAATATTTTCGCGCTAGTTTGACTGCCAAAAGCGCCAAATTTGTTAAAATGGCCAAAAATGGCCCAAAATGGCCAAAACAAGAAACGCGCTAAATCTGTTTGGTTGATGTACAATCAGATATTTGGTCAGTGTTGCCAACACAAAAAATATTTTCGTGCTAGTTTGACTGCCAAAAAGCGCTAATTTTTTTTAAATAGCCAAAAATGGCCAAAAACCACAAAAAAACCAAACTCTAAAAATGGTCGAAAATTCCCAAGAAAATGGCCAAAAACGGCCATAAAGTTTTAGGCGAAAACGCGCTAATTTAGCGCTTTTTGCACTGCCAAAACAAGAAACGCGCTAAATCTAGCGCGAAACGCGCTAAATTGGCAACACTGTTCACTCTAATTTCAGCAAAGTTTTAGCTAGTACACTAACTGATTCAGCAACAGTTGGCATATAGCGGAAATAACTTTTGTGAGAGAAGTGGAGTTTCATATGTGGTCTTATCCATCCCAATCCTCGCGCTGTGTTCTATCTGTATTTCTTGTTCAGTAATAAAATATTGATTACCTAGAAACATGTTTTTCGGAGTTACCCACATTATCTTTAAAAATGAGTATGTTTGAAGAATTGATATAGTCTATGCCTATATTTATATGGGACGTGAATACTTCGTGCCCAGATAACGATTGCCTAAAGCAAGATCAAGAATAGAATAATGGAGCCCCCTTGTAACAGGTTTTATCACAAGCTTCCCGATAGTATTGTGGGCCCGTTTTGAGTGAGCAATGAAGTTGAATGAATAGAATGCAAACAAAACTAATTATATGTCGAAAACATACAGTATCGCCCATAAATGAGTATACCCCTACAACTCTTTTTCATAGAAAGTTAATTGTTTTCTAAACTAAACATAGCAGGATTGTATTATTGCTAGTGGAACATTACACAATCAAAACAGATATTATTAGGTATTATTTATGACCAAACTCTACAGCATTGAAACTCTGTTGCCAAAAATATGAAAATGAGTACACGCCATCATGAAAAAATATTTTTGTCAACAGATTTTCAATGCTGTAGAGTTTCGTCATAAATAATACCTGATAATATCCGCTTTGGTTGTGTAATCCACTAGAAATAATAAAATCCTGCTATGTTTGGTTTAGAAGAAAATTAATTTCTATTAAAAAAGTGGTAGGAGTGTACTCATTTATGGGCGATGCTGTATGTTATTTGCCCCCTTTTCTAGATTATAGAATATTAAGTCATCGATCGCACAACAAAAATAATTCTAATTTTATTAATATTTTTTAAATTAATAATATACAGTTAATTGCTCTAATTAATTTGAAAATAAAAAAAAAATAAAAATCTAACTTATGATTGCAGAAAACTAATGTTAGAGACTGTCGAAGACGTTAATATTTCCTCAAATAAATATGGAAGGTGCCAACCGTAGCGCGATACTTAGCAAGTTCGTTTCGCAGACCGATTTATTACTGTAAGGATTTCGATCCTCACTGGGTACCCTACTACAGTGGCTTTGTACAAGACTAAGCTGGGCTTAGTATATGAATGATCCTTGAAAATTGATCCTGCGTTTTTGGGACCGAATATTGCATTGCTTATAGGCCTACACCCAAATATATATTAAGCACTTCGATACGTGCGGTAATAAAGTAATCAGAAAGATCTCCCTTTGTTACCAAAGGAAACTCTCCTACTACTATATAAAGAAACTTCAGACTTCATTTATGAGTATGCACATGTAAGTTGAGTAAAGCTTTCCTCAAGCAAATCTCTCGTCACTTATTCATTACAGTCCAGCAATTAACTATATAAAGAGAGGT
>VCCN01003262.1:4803445-4822107 GCA_006491835.1 Architeuthis dux
TCTCTCTCTCTCTCTCTCTTTCATTCTCTCTCTCTAGAACCAAACGATAAATAGAAGCTATGATGTGTTTAATCACAATGACGACAGAGAGTGTCTAACGTTTTGCTTTATCGTGTCCTTATTTCTTTTTTACTATATATGATTTTTTCTCTCTCTCTCTCTCTCTCTCTCTCTCTCTCTCTCTCTCTCCCCCTTTGTTAAAGTGTAACGTTTAAGCAAAATTATTTTCAAAACATCGCTCGAAAAGAAAGGATAAATATTTTTTTTTAAATTAATGCGATTTTTTTAAAAATCAACCCTCCAACAGCTGTTGATTTAAAGTAAATGTTATGTTTTTTTCCCTGCTTTTACTTATGAATCTGTATATTTATTGTCTGAAAATATTTATATTTCACAATATCGCCAAATAATTAAACTTATACGTTGATTTATTAGAACAAAATGATGTACCCGCCTACGCTGGGTAAGACGTCAAAATTGAATATCTAGATAGAGAGATAGATGGAAATCAGATCATTATTATCAGTGTGAGAACGAACGCAGACCCCACAAAAATATTCGCTGACGGACACAAAGTAAGGGCCCATTATACTTACATTGTAAATATGTCCTTCCGCTAAAAACTTGAAAGTTTTGGAATTTAGTATACAAAGATTAGTATACAAAGAAAAATGTCCCCTCGCTTTTAACCCCTAAAATGGGGAAAATGTTCCCCTCGATTTTTAACACCTAAAAGTGGAAGAAAGCCCCCCTTTCGATTCTGACCCCTAATAGTGAGAACAATTTCTCATCGATGTTGATACTTAACAGTTGTGTGGTTTCTGCAGTAGGCTGTCACATGCAGACGGGCGGACAGAAATTTGCTGAATTATATAATAAGATAAAAATGAAATATCCCTTTCTTTTTTCATAGAACCAAACAATACATAGAAGCTATGACGAGTTTAATCACAATGACGACAGAGTGTGTCTGACGTTTATCTTTATCGTTCCCTTTTTCTGTTTTACTATATATAATCTCTCTCTCTCTCTCTCTCTCCCTCTCTCTCTCTCTTATTAAACTACATAAAGTGTGACACACAAATGATGTGGCAGTCACGTGCATTAAGATGATGACAAAATATGCAATATAATTTACATAGCATTAGTTGGAGAGTTAATATCGTTTGTACCCTTTTTTGTAATATAATGTTAATATCAAAGAAAAAAGAAAATATGTATATGATTAAGATTTTAAAATACAATTGTATAATGTAATGGTGCAGAATGACTTATTAAAATCATTTTTAGAAACTCCAAGTTATGCTGACAACTTATAATAACAAAGATGTTGTGGTGTCCCAACATGTTCTACGGTCAGTATAGTTGGATTCAAAAAGTACCGCTAAAACAGTTTTACCATCAAAAACGACAAATACTCACATGGCTAATACGCCATCTAGGAGAAACTTGTATTCTTCATAGATAAATGTAAATTACTCTAATTTGTAGTAATTATATTTATCAGTCTTCTGTATCCCAGAACAAAACCTCTTTATTCTGTTTCTCCGATGTCACATTATCTAAATCGCCATTTTGTTCGAGCGAAAGAATACGTATTTAATTAGTTTCCCATCGTCTCCAGCTCAAACGACTGAGGCTGCACTTTCCCATGAGCATTCTATGAAAGTTAGTCTGGCGTATCTAATTCGCCCACTAAAGCATGCAACAGTTAACCCTTTGACATTTACATATATCGAAAATGTCCTCGATATAACCTATCCTCCTTGGAGGTTTTTATTCTTGTATCGACCTTGCTATTCCCTTTTAGAAATACCTGTTCTGTGAGTAAATTCTCTGACATTGTAATATTACCCAAGGTATCTCTTGTGTTAAATGCACGTGAACCTATTATTTCTTAAAATATCGTTAGATCTACATGGTACAACTGGAATTTTGTTTTGATATTTATTGAACATTCAATTTTACGGTGCAAGGAAAGGAACTCTTTGAGCATTTCTATCTATTTGTCTGTTACTGTCTTTTTGGTAGATTTTATTTTAAAATAAGAATGGTTAGGATGGACCTACCATCATAGTGGTAACCTGATAATTAGAACCACTACAGTAGTGACTTTTCCGACGCGAGATGTGCAACAATATGCCTGTCTCTTAGTGGGATAACATTCAGCAATTTTAATTTGTAGCGATACATATTCCATATATGTATTTTGCACACACACACACACACACACACACACACACACACACACACTCCGGTCATTTAGTGAAATCACTTGACACACATATTCTCCAAGTACATTCTCAGATAACTGACTTACAGGACATGAAAATATACCACCTGACTTGAAATTCGATACGCATTGTAGACCAAATGTCTAGGAATACCGCGTACCTTGTCATTCCCTATTTTATCATAGGAAGTTGACAAGAACCACACGGAAAAAAACAACATTTCAATCTTTGTCCAGTTCTAGTTTTGTTGCCTAATAACACTATGACCGTTCCAACACTCTATTTCACAACTTTCAGTTACGTATGTACACATTCATACATATACACTCTCTATACACACGCTAACATCTTCAACAAACGAAGGACCTTTTAAGTAGCAAACCGAACTTTACAAGCATTCTTCTTCTTCTTCTTCTTCTTCTTCTTCTTCTTCTTCTTCTTCTTCTTCTTCTTCTTCTTCTCTATAGATGAGAACCTATATTGATAATTGCATATCTTTAATACATACACGTTTGTTATATTACAATGTATTTGCATTATTATTTGCATGTAACATTGCTATGTGCATCCTTTCCTTGCCAGTCAAATATATTTAATAATAGTTATATTTACCTTGTTACCCATACGTTACAAATTTCCAGTAACAGTGGCGAGCTTTCCAAAAAAAGAAAAGTGCGCATAACAGTGTTCCCTTGTCACACATAAAAAACACACACACAAAAAGACATACACACACAAAAATACACACACAAAGGAACTCCCCCCCTCCTGTATTTTTGTGCAATAAAAACAGAATGAAAAACCGATTGTTAGCGATTCGGTAGCAACAACTGTGGTTGATGGATTGCCTCAATTTTCTATTACGGATTCGGCTCTCTGATTTTGCTCAGATCGAAAACTCTTTGGTTATCAAAAATATCACTGCTCAGTCCAAAAAGTTCGCCTACGTGGCAGCAGCTTTGTCTCCTGGGATAGCCACTGAAGTAAGAGACTTCATTCTTAACCCCACTACAATATCTCCTTATAATAAGTTGAAGGGGGAGATTGTGCTACGTACATCAATTTCCAAAAAGAAAAGGCTGCAGCAGTTGTTGACGACAGAAACTCTAGGCGGCAAGCGGCCCTCTCAATTGCTACGCAGGTTAAAACTTCTATCGGGCAAACATCAGGATGGTAGACTTCTGAGACACGTTTACTTCTACTTACAGAGATTACCCTCTTAAATTCAGCCAATCTTGGTGGCAAACGACGATGACCCCTCTTTAGATAAGCTCGCAGAGATGGTCGATAAAAGTATGGACATTACACAGAGTAGTGCCAATATTTCCAGTGCTTCTCGTTCTGATAAACCGTCGTTGCTTAGTTTAATAGAGGAAAATGAACGGCAAATTCAAGCTTTGTCGAGAAGAATGGATAAAATGTCCGTGAATAGCAGGGAGCACCAAAATCATCGGCGTTCTCGTAGTCGATCGAGAACCCCTGGCCCTTACTGTTACTATCACAACAAATATGGCGACAAGGCGCATAATTGTGTAAGACCCTGCAGATTTGAAACAACACCGGGAAATAGGCCGGCAAGCTTCAACGACTGAGTTTGCTGGCGGGTCGTTTATTTCACATAATCGATAAGACGACAGGTTATTATTTTCTGGTGGACAGTGGCGACCAAATCTCTTTTTTCCTCGCCACAGCTACAGACAAACTGAGAGAGGCAGATAAACTCATCTTGCAAGCGGTGAACAAATCAATTATTCATACGTATGGTCAACGTTACATCGAGCTAAATATCAGATTGAGATGTGCGTATTCTTAGATTTTTGTTGTGTCTGACGTGGCCAGTCCTATTTTAGGGGCGGATTTCCCGCATCATTTCGGACTTCTAGTCGATATAAAACGACAACAGTTAATTGATACGGAAACAAGCCTGATGTCAAAAGGCTTTTTTTGCAGTCGGCAACAATACTGGGCACTAGAGTTGCCACGGCGAAGGAAAATTCTCGTTTTTTTTTCGGCTTCTACTGGATTTTCTGGACAATACAAAACTTACCTTCAACCATCCCACAACGAAACATAAGGTAACACATCATATTGTTACTACTGGACTTCCAATTTTGACGTGACCCAGACGCTTACCACCAGAAAAATTGATCTTGAACCTTGGAATTGTCCGACCGTCTGACAGCGACTTGTTATCCCCTGTATATTTAGTTCCAAATACATCTGGCTCATGGCGTCCGTGCAGAGATTTGCGCTCGTTAAATAATATCACAAGCGGGTCGTTACCCAATCCCCCATATCCACGATTTCATCTGGCATCTGCATGGTAAGTCGATATTCACTAATCTTCACCTTATTAGAGATTATCATCTGATCTCTGTTGAATCATCGGATGTCCCGAAAACGGCCATACTCACACCTCCCGGTCATTTTGAATTTCTGCGACTACCATTTGATTTAAGAAATGTCGCTCAACCTTTCCAGATGTTTGTGAATCATGACCTTCATGGCCTCGACTTCGTTTTTGATTATATTGATAACGTTTGAATTGCCAGTTCTTTAACCACCGGACAAATACGAACAACCCTTACGGGTAGTGTTTGAATTTGAATGATTATAAACGCTATCAAATGTGATTTTGGTGTCGCGGAAGTCAGTTTCTTCGGACACAAAATTAGCAGAGCTGGTATCTCTTCTTTACCGGAAAAAACCGCAACCATACAACATTTCTCAAAGGTATAAAGGTCTCTGACGGAAAACCTATTTGGATTACCATATTGTCTATCAAGTAAAATGTTTCTTTTTTGTTTATAAAACATAAACAAACAATCTGATCGCACATAACTCAAATTTATAAATCAAAATCTTCATACCTCCCCCAACCTTCATACAAAGTTTCATTGAAATATCTTTAAAAATAAAGAAGTTATCCAATTTTAAATTACATGTAAAATGTAAACAAACAATCCGATCGGCCATAACTCACTATTTTTTTTAAGTTCCGGGGGTTTCCCCAACATCCTAACTAAATTTCAGAAAAAATCGTCAAGAACTGAAATTTGTTTTCTAATTGGAACCAAAAACATGTTTTTTGTTTATAAAATGTAAACAAACAATCGGATCGCCCATAACTCACTATACAGAAGGATTCATACATGCCCCAACCTTCATACACAATTTCATTGAAATATCTTTAAAAGAGAGTTATTCAATTTTACATTAAAGAAGTTACCCACTTTTAAAACACGGACGACGCCATTGTTTTAATCAGTAGCGAATCATAGTCTCCAGCGTTTTCAAATGCCGGAGACAAAAACTTACGGCAGTTTTTAAGTATGTTGAACTTCTATCTGCGATTTCTTTCGCTGTGTGCTGAAACGTTACGTCCTCTTACGAACATGTTAACTAACGTGAAAAATTGTGATATCCAACTTTCTGATTCCGCTTTAAAAGCTTTTCATCAAATTAAAATAAATCCAATTAATGCTGTTAATTTATCCCATCCCGCCCCGAATGCTGATCTCTGTTTAGCAGTCGACCAGTGTTGCCAATTCAAAAAATATTTTCGCGCTAGTTTGACTGCCAAAAATCGCTAAAAAAGCGCTAAAAAAGCGCTAAAAAAGCGCTAAAAAGGCGCTAAACCTTTTACAATAGCCAGAAATGGCCAGAAACCACCAAAAGACGCTAAAATCGGTCGAAAATAGCCAGAAAATGGTCAACAACGGCCAGAATGCTTTTTGCACTGCCAAAACAAGAAACGCGCTAAATCTAGCTCGAAACGCGCTAAATCTAGCGCGAAACGCGCTAAATTGGCAACACTACAGTCGACGCTAGCAGTGTCGCATGGGTCGTGCTCTTCAACAGTACGTTAACGGCTCCAGGAAACCTATTGCATTTTTTGGAAGTTGTAAATTTCCACGTTTTGTCGGACCATAAGCCGTTAATTGGTGCTCCAAACGCAAAAGTGAGAAATATTCTACTCACGAAATCAGTCATTTTGGGTTTTATCGACCAGTTTACCACTTATATTCGTTTTATTAAAAGGCAAATGTAATATTCCTGCCGATTGCTGGTCTAGAAATATCAGTGCATTTAATATTGGACCTTCTTTTGATATATCCTCTCATTCCACTTCGTTGCAATTGAAGGAACTAAAAATACCAAATTCTGACTTCGTACTAACCTTGTGACATTTCAACTGGCACGCTTCGTCCTTTGATTCCCAAGAGCTTACGACGACAAGTTATGGAGTCGTTACATACGTTGTCACACCTGTCACACCTGTCACACCTGGAGTTAAAGCATCTACTTAATTATTAACGGGGCGATGCGTCTGGTCCGGTGTGTGGCAGATATGCGTAGTCGACAAGAAACTGCATGACTTGTTAAAAGGCGAAAATTAACCGGATCTGCTACGGAAACCTTTCCTTTACCAGATGAGCGTTTTTCTCATGTCCACATAGATATTACAGGCCCTTTATCAACGGTCACTCGTATCATCGTCAGCCGTTATAAGTCCACTGCTGGACAAAGGCCTTTCCCATCTCCTTCCATGACAACCTATCGTGTGCTAACCTCTGCCAAGTCTTACCGACAAACCTTTCTATCTGGTCCCTCCATCTTGTGTCTGGTCTTTTCCTACTTCGTTTACTGTCCCATGGGCACCAATCGGTTAGTCTCCCCCCCCCATCTATTGTTATCTCTTCTTGCTAGGTGTCCAGATCGCCTACTAAAGGTTTAACCGCATTGCTGAGTGTGCCTGCGGCCAATGTGTCCTCGAATGCGAGCAGACACTGTCCAAACAAGACAAACTCTTGGACATTAAACAAATTAAACAACATGAAGATCTACACCTACAATGTCACTCGTGTATTCTTACTTATATTGCTAGGTATACAAGATGGCTATAAGCGATCTCTATGACTGATATTCATGCCGAGGCGGTAGCACACAATTTCCTTACAGAGTGGATATCACGCTTCGGTTTTCCCACAATCGTTACTATAGACAGAGGTATGCAATTCGAATCGGAACTATTTTGCTCTTTAACGAATCTTCTAGGATACTCCAGAATTTGAACCACTGCATATCACCCTGAGTGTAATGCAAGGATGCCAAATCAGCCATTTTCCGGCTATATCTAGCCGATTGTTTTTGCAAATCAACTACAAATCTGGTAATTTTAATAAAAGTAAATGTATAATTTGTATTAATAATTTGTTCTGGAGTCTTAGTATATAGTTATTTTATTTGAAAATTAGGCCTTAAATGAGTTTATAACATTTTCAGTCATAAAGTTAGCCGAAAGTGGAAAAGATTTAGCCAATCTTAGCCATTTTTCGAAGCAGTTTTAGCCGAAAAAAATCAAATTGGATTTGGCAACACTGGAACTGTTTAGTAGAACGTCTGCATCGCTCACTAAAAGTCGCATTACGTGCTCATCTTGATCACGTACATTGGCTTGACAGTTGACCTTTGGTTCTTTTAGGTATAAGAGCCGTTTTCAAAGCCGATTTAAACTGTTCATATGTTGAACTGGTGCATGGAACTACCTTGCGACTACCTGAACAGCTAGTGGTTAAAGAACCCAATAAAAATGTCGACCTGACTTCTTTCGCCGAGAGATTACGCCTCAAAATGCCTCAGTTATCCCCTATTCCGCCTAGGAACTTCGAAAAAGGAATACATGTGCCGCACGGTTTAAAAGATTGTACACACGTATTAATAAGAGACATGACCGTTAAACACCCTCTACAACCTTCTTTACAAAGGTCCCTTTAAAGTTGTGATGAAACACACAAATTATTTTACATTGGTTATTAATGTATGTATATGTATATGTTGGATCACCACAATACTCGCCCCGTTGAAGTTTTCTTAAAACAATGCATATACAAAGACCGAAATGTGATATTTAAACAATATATACAGAACAAAAATGAAAATATGTATATTACATAATTTTCATTTTTGTTCTGTATATATTGTTTAAATATCACATTTCGGACTTTGTATATGCATTGTTTTAAGAAAACTTCAACGGGGTGAGTATTGTGGTGACCCAACATATTCTACGGTCAGTCTAGTTGGATTCAAAATTCAAATACCGTTACAGTTTTACCGCCAAAAACAACATGTCGTGACGTCACAGTCGTATTGAATATGAAATATTCCTGAGATTCCCGAGAGGAAGGATTCACTGGTGGTGTTTTGTACTGAGTGAGGAAGAAGAACGATGGGGTCGACTTTTTATAGTCCACGGGCTTAGGACTGTGACGTCACAACATTTGTCCATTTGGGCGGTAAAACCGGTTGTAACGGTACTTGAATTTTTGAATTCAACTATACTGACAGTAGAATATGTTGGGGCGCCGCAATGTCAATATTTGTTAAATACAAATACTGCCTAAGATTCTTGATTATTTATGGAATTCAGGATAGTAATATAACATGTATGGTTAGTCACCCAATAGAAACCGTCACGTGGCCAATGTCTTTTTGGCAGCATGCCGTGTTGGGGGTGATCAATTAAAAAATTGGAAAAAGTGGAGATCAATGAATAAGTTATTTCTCTCGCCTTTTGTTGGGCAATGATCACTAAAAAAGTCTGAATTTTCAAAAAAAACAAGGGTGAATGCTAAAAACCAAGGGACGAATTTGGCATAAACTTACATTGTAAATTGAACCCATGTTGAAAATGTCAGCCCTCTAGCTAATTGTTAAATAGATAGTCAGTCAGCCAGCCAGCCAAACTGCCAGCCAGCCGGACCAACTTAAAAGCTGAAGAAACCTATTTTGACAGTTTTGGTTGATGTTTTTTTAATATAAATTATCAGCAAATCCAAAATATAGTTAGAAAAATAGAATCACAATTTCACATCTCTGTAGAAATAATCATATTGATGTCCATACGTAGGGAGTATACTTTAAAAAAAATGATAAACAACTTTCTAACCGGAATTTCTTTTTCAAATAATAAAAGTATACATAAAAATATCTTCTGTTCCACAAGGGCTGAATTGTTTCGGATGTTGTGAATGGTACCTTCTGACAGTTTTTGTTGACGGTTTCTAATAAGGGCAAAGAGTGCATAAGTGTTAATCCATCGCCTTTTTCTTACGAATTTTGCCATTCTGTAAAGTCTTTCGAATACAAGAATTGTGTATTACTTACAATAAGGTTTTTTTAAATTTTAAAAGATCATTCAAAAACGACTTCGAAAAATATCTTTAAAAATATACAATGGTATATTTTTTAAAGATATTTCGAAGTCGTTTTTTAATGACTTTTTTTAAATTTAAAAACACCTTATTGTAAGTAATAAAAAATTCTTGTATTCGACATGAAAGACTTTACAGAATACAATCGTCAACTGTGAATTCGAAAAAATATATGTTGTTTATGTGAGTATGGTTTTATCTATACTTGCCTAAAAGCTGCCCTCGGCGGCTGTTAAGCTCGATATTAAATCACTTCCTATTTATAGAATGTATATGTTGCTCTCATTCTGCAGACGTTCAACCGTTTCCTCATCTGTCCCTTCTCCACCTCCTCCTTCTTGCTATTCCCCCCGTTATTCTGAAGACACTCAGCCCTTTCTTTATCTGTCTCTTCTTCTCTCCTCTTTCTTTTACCTTTTACTCTCATTCTGGAGATGTTCAACTCTTTCCTCATCCGTCTCTTTTTGTCATTTCCCCACGTCTTTTTGCACCTTTCCTTGTCCAGGAACTTTCCCTTTTCTTACTTTGATAAGGCATAGTCTATAAAAGAAATTACTAAAAATTATAAAAAGACAACATATTGTCTGAATGGTTTGGATTAGGAACAAAGCTGTGTAGAAATGGAAGCAATATTGAAAACTGATTATGTAATGAACAGGTCTGGTTAGTCACTCAATAGAAACCATTATGAGACCATCATGTAAAGTCACTTCCTATTTATAGACTTTATATTTCCTTCATTCTGGTGACGTTTCAGCCCTTTCCCCATCTGTCTTTTCTCCCCCTTCTTCCTTCATTTGTCCTTAACATTCAGCCCTTTCCTCATCTTTCTCTTCTTCTCTCCACTTTGTTGACCTTTACCTCTCATTCTGGAGATGTACAGCTCTTCTTGCTATTTCCCCATATCTTTCTGCATCATACCTTGTCCAGGAATTTCATCTTTCCTTACCTCGATATGGCATAGTCTATAAAAGAAATGACTAAAAATTACTAAAGGACAACATGTTGTCTGAACAAAGCGGTGTAGAAATTGAAGCAATAGTGAAAACTGTTTACGTAATGAATAATATACATTCAACCATTAAAGAAAAACCCAGCTTATTGTACACTTACCTCCAAGCTATTAGTTTGTAAACTTTTAAAAGGCTTTGTTTCCGTCTAACACTTTTAGAACACTTTGCCGTTGAAATCGAAATGTCAAATGGAAAAAACATTCGAAAACCACAAAGTCACTAATTGTGATAACAGTTTTAACCATGCTATTACCGAAATTATTGCAATGAAAGAAAAAGAATATGAATAAAACCCCTTAAAGATAGGAGCTTGCATCAAAGAGAGAGAGACTTTGTTCTCAAAAATTACAATGGAACATTGAAAACCAATGGGCTGAGAATTAGCAAAAATGAAAGATTCTGCTTTGAAATTCGAAAAAAAGAGAATCGCAGTTGCAATGGAAAGCGACAGAGCTTTTTTTTAAAATGCTAAAGACTTTTAACTTTGAAAAATACTCACTGCGGAAAATGTTGGTTCACTTCAGAATTTTACCTTTGTAACAGACTGGAGCTTGGTTCTTAAGCAAACTTCAACTATATTTAAAATTTAAAGTTAGTTTCACTTGTAATACTACTAATCCCTAATCAGCAGGATTCCAGAGTTTTATAACCTAATGAATAATGCGTGCGAGAAACGTTGAAGTCTATTTTTGGTTCCCCTTTCCACCTAGCAGTAATGAATGGTCTATAAAGCAAGGAACGAACAGGAAAATGATTAGTCGAAATGCCGCTTGCTTGGTAACAAGGATATATGTAGTATAACGCCGGTTGTACTTCTTCTTCACGCCGAGAGAGAAAGAGATGATGAGAGAGAGAGAGAAAGAGATGATGATGATGATGATGATGATGATGATGATGATGATGATGATGATGATGATGATGATGATGATGACTCTCGGCCCGGGTCTGTTGACGGGAGCTGAGGCTCTCCCAAATGGGTGGAGAGAAAAGACGACAAAATTAATCTGGGGTTTTATTTCCGGCGATATAAGAGTCTCTTCTGGGCCAGTTCGCGGATTACTTCGGGATATGGAATTCTGTTTCATTTAGTTTTCTAAATGAGTTGGTCACTTTTCTGAATTACTACTAAGAAAATCAAGGTTTGTTCCTCCTTTTTCCACCCGTCCGCGTGAAAGAGTCAACTACTTCGCCTCTGACCTGCTGCTCCCGGATTCAAATCTAAAACTGTTAACTCTTCTAACCGGCTCTCTCCTCTCTCAGCCCTGATGGACAGAGGTGCCTCTTTGTGCGACCTGTCACTAACGGCGTCAGATCTCAACTCCCTCTATTTTCAAATCTCTGCCCCTTTTAACGGTTTCCGGTAATACGATCTGTCAAGTTTATCACGTACGCAGTTTAACTCAAATTCTTAGCCTACGATATGGGGTTTCTTTTGTCACGTACACACCATTTCGTTACATATATATACTTTATATGCAGCAAAATTATTAAAATGAGAAAAAAAGGTTATACATTCCTTGTATTTTTGTCGTTGACGTTTTTACGATGAAAAATGTTAAATGACTTTTGAACATACGCGCTTACGATTTAGAAAAGGTGTTTTCTGTAGAAAAGTGTGGAAATGTTCATGATGAAAGAGGAAAAGAAAAAACAAATGAAAAGATTAATAGTTTTTGCATAAAATAATGATAACCATGAAATAATGATACCTTTATTTTGTAAAAAGAAATATGTAAAAATATTATTTTTTACAAAATAAAGGTATCATTATTTCATGGGTATCATTATTTTATGTAGCAATTAGGAATCTTTTCAGTTTTGTTCCTCTTTCAATGTTGGCATGATCTTTGTTTCAGCTTTTGTAACACACACGCAAACACAGAAGCACAAATCGGATCATTATAATATAGATTATTGGGGTGAACGCGAATACAGGCCCCACACTATTAATATTAAGTTGCGAATTGGACCCTAAATTGCTTTATTCTTCTAGTCAGAGCATTTTAACGGTATAGCGCTAACAAAAACGCTACGATTTGCTGCTTTTGCAAACAGGAATCGGATCATTATAATAATACTACTTAATCCCTGTGAAAAAATATTCCCGGATATATTTGAATTTCTATGAGATGATCTTTTTAGAAAATAAATTATTGAACTCATTTCAGTGGAAAGGTTCACGGTTTCAAATGGTGGTAGGAAATATTTTTATCGGCAAAATTGTTACCTTTAGGTGGAGGAGTCTATTGTTAAGGAAGGAGAAACAGAAAAAAATGACACTTCATTATATAAGTAGATATAGAGATAGGATCACTATTGTCATGGTGAGCGTGAATGCAGACCCCACATTTTTATTAAGTTGCAAATTGGGATAGAAATTGCTGTATTCTGCAGGTTAGAACGTTTTTACGCTATAGCGTTAATAAAACTCTGGCTACGATGTGTTTTTTCTCCTTCAGTGTTACAATAACGCCCACACGCACGCACTCACAAACAGAAATCGGGTCATTATAATATAGAAGATATGTTGAAATCGGATCAGTATTATGGTGGTGAGCGCGAACGCAATATTATTATTGAATTGCAAATTAGACTGGAAATTACTTTATTCTTCAAGTTAGAGCATTTTAACGGTGTAGCGCTAACAAAGCTGGCTACGATGTGCTGTTTTCGCTGTGTTACGGTAACACATATAACCACAAACAGAAATTGGATTATTACGATATAGCTGAATAAAATAGAAAGCATATGGATATTTCGCAAATGGTATTCATATTATTGAACATATACCGCGGGAATATTCTGCAAGCAATATTATTCACAGAGCATAAAGCGTTTTAATTATTGATTGCAATATTTCTGATGATCTGTATTTTGATACAACTGTAACGTTGCATGAAAAGTTCAATATATCCATTATCTTATATCCTTGGGTCGACTTATGTACTTTTTATGAAGATGTTCTTAGACTTCTGTACTGAAAGGAAGAGCAGAATCGAAAAATGCCCGAAAATGTGGCAAAACACGTAGAAAGATATATATGATTGAATCATATAAAATTGTTGGTTCTCATTCATGTTGTCTCTGTCCAGTAAAAAGCCATCCTCGCTAATAGAGAGCAAGTTTAGCCTCTGGTCTCTATTAATATAAATAGAAGATTCGGAATGGCATTCGTAGTAAATATGAATCTGGTTCAACACCAAATGATGGCGCAGCAATGAATCATACCATTAACTGTAACACATAAGTATTCTGCATGCAAAGCCATTCATACAGCATTTTCTTTTTAAATTAAGAAACAAGGAAAAGAAAAAAGACATTGGTTCAAGATTATTTACTTTTCTCCAACAGTTAGCATGTATCAAGTGGATATTTCATAGTGGGTTACAGCACTTTCGTCTGCATCACTTTAGCAGCTATCAGTTTTGTCTCAATCACTTTGGTCTAAAATCACTTTTTCCCCCACAATATTTCCAAAAGTTCTCAATGAATTCCAATGACATTTTGTCGAATGGTTGGCCATGGGCTAAGGAAGAATTGATGAAATTATTGGACGGATCCTGGAATCTTTTTCCTCTCAATCGAAAATGGGCCATTGGCTAAGGAAACATTGTGAAAGTTGGGGGTGGGCCCAAGGATTCTTTTTCGACTGAGAGGAAAGAAATTCAAGGACCCTTCCCAAAATTTGATAAAAAAATATCTTTCAATCGAAAGTTCTTGGATCCACCAAAAATGTCATCAATCCTTGCTAGCCAACAGCCCACCATTCGACACAATTTAATTGAAATTCATTGAGAACTTTTGGAGATATTGTGGGGACAAAGGTGATTTTATACCAAAGTGATTTAGACAAAACTGATATTTGTTAAAGTGATGTAGACGAAAGTACCATAATCCTCTATAGCCTATCGCTGGTAATTTCTCTACGCATGTTTGTTATAACTAGGCATAATAATATTTTAATACAAAACTAAAACAAATATTTTAAAAAGTAACTAGTTTAATTTTGTTAAAATCATATGTCAATGGCGAAAGATGTTGAGAAATCACAAATTATGTTTCCCCTAACTAGTCAAAATGATTCCGATGAAAGATAAAGATTCGTAAATGGAAAAATTGAAACATCAAAACTTGAGAGGGTAATAATATACACATGAATTGCAAATTGTTCTATCATTTCTCTGGTGTTTTAACTTCAAATAAAATAAACTGTGGATATAAACCTCCGGTCATTTGGTTAGATTTATAAACTGAGGTGAAATGTGAATAGCAATTGCTTTCCATTCAGTAAAAATGTATTGGAACCAACGACAAAGTAACTGAAGTGAAATTGTGCAGAATCGAAAATATGTGCGTCTCAGTTAGACAATACAATTTTTGAAACATCTTCAAAGAAAATACTCTGTTTGGAAATCTTTATTTGCTGCTATATTTGTTCCTTATGTAGCGGTTACATTTCCCAAGGTACTAAAATAGGGTTTAAAATATCAAACTGGCGTTGTCACCTCGACGGGGCCAGCTCTGAACCCTATGAAGTACGCAACTAAATATTAGCTTCCTTTTTGCGTGACGTCAGCACGCCTATAAAAACCCTTGTTTTACGATCCTCTTGGCCTTTGTAGCCTGTTACCTACAGTGCCTCTTTCGCCCATGTCTATTCCTCTGGCACGTAAAATATCTCTCCCTTTTTTCACCTTCTAACTACGGACATTTCTTTAAATGACGTCTCTTCTTACTTCAAATATTCGGTGATTCTTTCTCCATTCCTTTTCGCCACAACTGGGAATGAATGCCTCAAATATAGGCCCTTAGGAGAATTTACATGACCGTCGATGATTAGTTTCTGTTAAAATCAGGTTTAGCGGAGCAATTCCTTAAATGCCTTCCTGGCCAGAAACTATCTTTCCTACATGCCTGGCATCTTTCTACTTTATGTCAAAACCCCCTCTTTAGCATTATTACATCCCTTACAATTACCAACCTTCTTGGTAACTTTAACTCTACACTTACTATGTATATGGCTGCTAAATGGCACTTAAAGGGGTCATTGAATTTTCGAAATATTTGTTAGTATTTTGGAGGTTTTCACTCATAAAATAAAAATCAATCCCATTGCTGAAGGCCAAATAGGCATTGGAATTCTCATTTGGGAATGCAAGAAATATTCAGCGGAAAGAAGGCGCAGCACACCATTCCCAAAAGGATGGAGATCACAGAGAGGCTAGCTTCCATTTGTCGAAGTGTGTTTAATCAAAGTGTGCCATAAGTGGGCTGCTAAAACAAACCTCGCCACACTACTCATTCATTTCAGTTCGGCAACATCCAACGAGCATAGAAATAGTCCCATCTAAAACAAATATAACAGGTTCTAAAGCACCAGAAGTTGAATGGAAAAGGCCTCGCCTCCATGTTTTACTGATTCATTTTATGTTGTGTATAACCGCATTCATATTACTTCAGCATTAAGCAGACTAAACGACAGAACTTTACATGAATGAGTTATAGCACTATCACTAAGTAATAACCTCCGGCCATTTTTAATGCAGCCATTACTCGTATTTTTATGCATATTTTGCTTCCATTTTTCAAAACATTTAAACTGATTTGTCATTCGAAAGCAAAAAATAAACTAAAGTAAATGGAAAGTATTATCGGTTGATGTGCGAATTTTATATAAGGCAGGATTCCATTAGCACATCAATAGCAAATATGCTTTTGCGAGTCTTCACATACTAACAAAAGGCAGGAATAAAACTTCATATCTGACATTTACTCGTTAAGAGATTGACACAATGTTATCTTTCCAAGAGAAAAGATGAATGCTTCCTTAGGATCTTCATTAAATTAAAATCTGAATACATTATATAGCGTCGAACACAAGTGGAAACCAACCATTGGAAAACAATAGTAAGAACAGAGTCATCGCCGGGTCTTAAAAGCTTGGAGTTCATTCTCCGCAAGCAAAAGCCACTTCAATCTTCCAATCTTTCAAAAGAAGACAGTACAGTCAGTGTTTTTATATGTAAAGATAGAAATTGTTCTTTTATGTTAGTTGCCCAGTACAAATCTTGACAAAATCTAATTGAAATTCATTGAGGACTTTTGGAGATATTGTGGGGACAAAGGTGATTTAGACAAAACTGATATTTGTTAGTGACGTAGACAAAAGTACCGTAATCCTTCTTTCAATCGAACAATCATTGGATCCACGCAATCCTTCCTTAGCCAATGGTCCACCATTCGACAAAATTCAATTGAAATTCATTGAGAACTTTTGGAGATATTGTCAAAGGTGATTTTAGACTAAAGTGATTTAGACAAAACTGATATTTGTTAAAGTGATGTAGACGAAAGTACCGTAATCCTTCATAGCCTATCGCTGCTATTTTCTCTAGGCATAATAATACTTTAATACAAAACTGAAACAAATATTTTAAAAAGTAACTAGTTTAATTTTGTTAAAATCATATGTCAATGGCGAAAGATGTTGAGAAATCACAAATTATGTTTCCCCTTCCTACTCAAAATGATTCCGATGAAAGATTTCGTGTCACTATTGTTGTAAGATAAAAATAAAATACGCATTATTTCTGTGAAATTGATGTCGATTCGTTCATTTTCATCGACTAATATGTACATTCAGTATGTTTTACTCTTTAACTACTAAAATGATTTTTGCACACATTTGTATTAACTACTACTGAATAAATCTTTATCAACATTAGCTTTTGTAGCACTGTCTAGTTATTCCTGCCGTAAATATAAAAATATCGTGCGGTAACTTTACGGGGCCTTACTTCTATGTATACAATGTTAAATTTGGTTCTAAATCGTGAATGTGTACGTAAAGTACATCGGCTATTGGTTGCGAAAAAGTTGAAAACTGGAATGTTTATATATATATGTATGTTAAATCAATAAGTAATGTACATGTATGTTAAATCAATAAACATGCCGAAGCAAGCTCGCAGCAGCTCCCATTCCTTTTCCGGTCCCAGAAACGCGGACCGGAAGTGGGAACGGGGAAGGCATCAGTTCTTCACAGGCAAACAGCCCTGTCAACACGTGCTTCTTGTTCCGTCTTCTTTTCTTAACACGCTAAACACGGTTACGAATCAAACGCGCTCAAACAACACACAGCTAGAACAGAAAGACCAACAAAGCGAACAGTGGCACAAGTACCAGACGACGTTATAATGACGACGAGGTAAAAGAACGAAAGAAAAACCGCGCCGTAACATTGGCCACGAGGGGGAAAAAAACAAAGAAATCAGCCGACCCACGTGCAAAAATGTATTTCCCATGATTTCCGATTTTCGATTGCAAAACGGAAGTCAAAATCAATCGATGGAAAGGCATGGGTTACACCAGGCTAATACAGCTATTCGTTACAGATAAGATCAGCGGAGATATCCGACAAAAACAGTGTTTTTAACGCTCGCTGGCGATGATCTTAACGACATCGTAGAAGATATACCGAGCGAAGACTTAAGACCACGAGGAAATGAAAGCTATTTATATGCCAACCCACAACCAACCCCAAAATACATCCAATGGCATGCAACATACATACGCGAATCACGGTATCAGCTTGGAACGAGATACAAAAAAGAAAGGCAATGAGATTAAGACACCAGATTCAGATTCAAGTTTGTTTTTCTGTGCTAATATTTTTAGTGGAACTTTTTAAAAATTCCCTGCTTTCAGTCAAATACTGGGAGTGCAATCTCGCTTATGAATTAAAGTCATGCGCCGGCGTGAAATAGAATTTAGGCAAATGAAGTCCAAGAGAGCTAAAAAAAAATGTGGGAAGCGAATTTAGTCGCTTGTAGATTCTAGTATGAACTACCTGTCTGCGGACATGAGATGTTATTTGGTATTGAGGCTCTGGGAGCCTAAAAAGTGGAAAGAATAAAATATAGATTTTAGGGCAAAAGGAAAACCCTGTGAAGATATGGATCACGGAAGAAAATCTAGGAGTTTATTTTTAGGATGGACACGGAAAAGGTCTTGCGTTTTGTAGTAGCAAATTTACAGAGATACATAAGTTGTAGAAGAAAAAATGGTTTAAAAATAAGTGTAGGTTGAGAGAAAAGATTATAAATTAAAGAAGAAAAGATGGTTCAAACAAACAGTTAAACATGTATTTGTATTTCAATTTGGTGTTTCCATATTTTCCGTAGATGACGGAAATATTA
>VCCN01003262.1:4824870-4841362 GCA_006491835.1 Architeuthis dux
TCTGTACCTACTAGCAAGAGAACTAACTTGCCCAATCAGAGTTAGAGCCATCTAAGTGAAAAGTGTGCCAATTCAGCCGGAAAAAAGGTAAAAAGTAAGTGAGGGAGAAGGGAGACTTCTTGAATAAAAGATCAGAAACCGGTTGAAGTCCCGAAACTAACATCTTATTCCATATAATATCGGATATTATTAAAACACCTAAAAACGTCCAACCAGTGCCACATTCTTACTTTTTACCTTTTTCCTGAAATGTATTGGACCGTTCTTGAGGAATTCAACTATACTCTTATTTCTCTCTCTCTCATCGCATCTGTTACATTAAGACAGGGTCTAATCTAAAATGCGATTTCCCAAATTTAACGTTCAGAAGGAAGATTAGCTCAAGTAAATATCATTGATTCAAGTAAGAATAACTGGAACAAGCATAGAGGAAAACTAAGGAAAACTTGTTGATGTAGGAATCATATAGGTCTTACCGCAGCATTAATAAGATGAATTTAAAATAGACATATCTACTCAAAGAATGATCTGAAATGTACTATTTGGCCCAGAATTAAGGGGTAGAAAATGTTAGATTATCTGAAAAGTACTATTTGGCCCAGAATTAAGGGGTAGAAAATGTTAGATTATCTGAAATGTACTATTTGGCCCAAAATTAAGGGGTAGAAAATGTTAGATGATCTGAAATGTACTATTTGGCCCAAAATTAAAGGGTAGAAAATGTTAGATTATCTGAAATGTACTATTTGGCCCAAAATTAAGGAGTAGAAAATGTTAGATGATCACAAATGTACTATTTGGCCCAACATTAAGAGGTAGAAAATGTTAGATGCATAGATCAATATTTCATGCTAAAGATCACAGATCTCATGCATGAAATCTCAGATATTTCTACAAGCACTATTCTTGTGTTATAAAGCCACTTCGCATATGACAAGTTAAACTACTTGCAAATTCCATTATTGTACATTGGTTGATTTGGACTAATTTCCTCGTTTTTATTGTGTTTTGTTTTTAATCACAACTGTACCCTCCGGCGTTTCTCGGATGGCTGTCGTATTTGAAATGTCTGGGGAGCAGTTACTTCCCTCTCTGATATGGCACGTCCATTGCCTCGCCTTGCGAGTTTTTTTAAACTGTCTTCCCACACCGTCTATATGTCCTCCCACATAGCCACTGCACGCTTGACCCACGTGTTGAATTCACCTTCCAAGGTCACCTTCCACGGAACCAGACAATCTCACGAACCAATTTTAGGTCATGTTCCAAAGAATACTTAGATAGTGATGTTTGAAACATCAAATTCTGCAGTTGTTATTTGTTAATCAGTAGTTCAAACAGGTCTGGTTAGTCACTCAATAGAAACCGTCATATGACCAATGTCTTTTGGCAGCATTGGCGGTTATTTAAAAAGTGGGAAAAGTAGTGATCAATGAATAAGTTACGTCTCTCACATTTTGTTGGGCAGTGATCACTAAAAGTCAGTATCTTTCTGCTGGACACAAACTAAGGAATCGATTTAGCATAAACTTACACTGCAAACTCCCTCTGAACCTCCCTCTAAAAGGTATTCATGAGTGCATTTTGAAAAGACAAAAATAAATTGTTTCTAGACATAATAAGGAGTTAATGTTGAAATTTTCAACCTTCTAGCTTCATTGGTGCGGCCTGTACACGTGATACATACATAGCCAGCCAGCCAGTCGGACCGACTCAAACACTGAAGAAACCTATGTTGACAGTTTTGGTGACAGTTTTGGTTGACAGTTTCTAATATGTTGTTAAAAGATCTATGCTTAGTCAACTTATTGGATGATTTCACTGTAACATGTGTGCTGCTTGTTTTTAACATCTGCTCCCTGAAAATAAGACGCGAGGAACATTTAAAAAGTTGTAATCTGCAGAGATACTTTAAAATCAGGTATGGCTGATCATGTATGGAGGGAGATGGGGCACACCAACGAAACTAAATAACAGACAATTTTTGAAAACAACAAAGACGGGGATATTAGTCCAAATGCGCCGATCTATACAACGGTTACAACACATAGTGTAAAGAAAATAATGCAAAACACATCCATTTACAATTTAAAACAGAGATTAAGTAAAATCTGTTTTCATATATGCCGAAAGAAGCTCCCCACACAGGACCGGGTTATAGTAGCTCAGTAGGCTTAAGCATAGGGGCCCGTAGCTAACAGGGACCCGGAAAAATTCTGGGATATTCATATTTTTCTTAATTTTATTTTTGACAGAACCATAGCCGGATTAGTCTATACATAAACTACGCAACGTGGTAGGGCCCAATACATTGATGGGGCCCAAAAATAAATAGCAATTTAGAAATGTATCACTACTACTACAGGGAAAATGAATTAAACAACAAAACTGTCAAAATAAGAACATTCCCTGATGTGAAGTCTGAGCGCTCACTATAGCTGAAGCCTGATATGGAACAAGAACAACAACAACAACAATAATAACAATAATAATAATAACAACAACAATAACAACAACAATAATAATAATAATAATAATATCTTAAAACTGAAAAAATAAAAATGTCCTAACAAATATCTCTTTAAAAAATGGAATGACTATATTACACATTAGCACATAACAATCCACTTTATTCACACGATTGACAGATTGCATTACTTACTTAAAATTATACACGAAACGGGGGGGTGGGGAGAAGGATGGTTCAAGAATTGCTAATAGCCTATGGGCCCTGGTATCGGTTAATCAGGCCCTGCCCCCACCGGCTAAAAAATTGCAATTAAATACCTCTGCGAAAATATTACAATTGGATAAAGAATTTAAATTTTAATAACTAAACATATATAAATGATGGAACAATTTAGTAAAACGTGTTTGACATTTTTATACTTGTATTCTTTATGCAGTTTTCAATGATCACAATTCGATAAGGCCGCCATCTTTATTTTTTACACTTTTTTTAAACTGATGCCTAAAACCAAATAGAAAGGTGTTCGAAAGATGATTCATATGACTTTCAAAATATAAAGCAGTTCATGTAGTAATAGTTTTGGAAATTCAGCAAAAGGACAAATTTTGCAAGCGTCTAACCGGAGCAAGAAAAACAAAGAGAATGCAATGGGGAATTTCAAAACGAATTGACAGAAATGACAAAAATAAGTTAAAAAGAAACTGCATCTTCGTTTTATTTTTTCATCTAGTATTTGCATGAACCAGGAATGTTGATAAATTTCCTTTTACACCAGAGAAGTGATTCTTGCTTGCTTCGAACATTTTAATCTTTTTTTTTAAAAAAGACTAAGGCTTGTGGGTTGCCAAGTAGCATCCTGTTCTAATTCTGTTGAAGTGTTGTTAGACCAGCAACGATTGCAGAAATCCTTTACGTAATACAGAATAAATTAAAATCCATTTATAATAAACATATTGACACAACATTTTATGTAGTTGAACATAAGGCACAAGCATTGTTGTTGTTTTTTTTTATGGATAGAAAGAGATAAAAAGAAAAGGTATGACAGGTCTCGGTAGTCACTCAATAGAAACCGCCACGTGACCAACGTCTTTTAGCAGCATGCCGTGTTGGGGGTGATCAATTTAAAAAAATGGAAAAATCAATAAGTTACTTCTTTCGTCTTTTGTTGGCAACTAAACAAGTCTGAATTTTCAAAAAGAAAACAAGCATGTATGCTGCAAGACGCCAACTAAGGGACCAATTTAGCATAAACTTACATTGTAAAATGAACCAAAAACCTATTTAGGGGTGAAATCTTTTTTTTTAATTTCTAGACATAATAAGGAGTAAATGATTTTTATTTTTTAGCTCTCTAGCTCCATTGGTGCGGCCTGTACGCGTGATACATACACACGTAGCCAGCTAGCCGGACCAACTTAAAAACTGAAGAAACCTATTTTGACAGTTTGGGCGACAGTTTTGGTTGATGGTTTCTAATAGAAAGTATCGGCAAATTCCAAATATAGTTAGAAAAATAGAATCACAATTTCACATCACATGTATACTCCCCAAATGTAGTAACATTAAAACTAATTATAAACAACTTTCTAACGGGAATTTTTTTTTTTTCAAATAATAAAAGTGTACATGAAAATATCTTCTGTACTACGGAGGCTGAATTGTTTCGAATGTTTCGGATGAATGGTACCTTCTGCACAGCTGATTATAAGGATGCGGCTCCGATCGACTAAGTGCTTCAATGTTGTAAATGTTCAATATCTGACCGTGTGCGCTTCACACGGTGGTATCAGGGTTGCTAACTCAAAAAATATTTTCGCGCTAGTTTGACTGCCAAAAAGCACTTTAAAAAAGCGCTTTAAAAAAAGCGCTTTAAAAAAGGCGCTTTAAAAAAAAGCGCTTTAAAAAAAGCGCTTAAAAAAGCGCTTAAAAAAGCATTTAAAAAAGCGCTAAAAAGCGTTTAAAAAAGCGCTAAATCTTTTAAATTGCCAGAAATGGCCAAAAACCACGAAAAAGACGCTAAAAATGGTCGAAAATAGCCAGAAAATGGCCAAAGACGGCCAAAATGTTTTAGGCGAAAACGCGCTAATTTAGCGCTTTTTGCACTGCCAAAACAAGAAACGCGCTGAATCTAGCGCGAAACGCGCTAAATTGGCAACACTGGGTGGAATGTTGGTTGACAGTGTCGTCAGGTAAATAGAAATGATTAAAACGTTTTTTTTTAATGGATAATGAACTTCCGATGGGGAGCCCTTTTTCTTTAATAACTCACGATACGAGCGAATACTTTTAGGCACGGAAAGGGACGGTTTAAAGGTAAGTATGTGGAGACAACTACGGTTAACGACGAGGTGGACTAATCGGGGACAAGCGCAGCCTTTTGGGGAGTGGATAGTGGCTGGTGAAGAGGTACTTGACCTATCGCTTTCGGCTCAAAAGGACCAATTATTTGCCACGAGGCCTGTTACCTCTATCTATCAGTTGCTGTCTATTTCTATCCTCTCAGCTGCTGCTGTGGCCTTTCCATACCGCTGCACGAGGTAGAGGAAGAAGTGTAGGAAATGCATTCGAATTCTTTTACGTCCTGTCTACCTCCCAAACAAGATTTGAGTCCAGAATACGATACACGACTCAAGTTAGATTCAGCGCGTTCTTGTTTTGGCAGTGCAAAAAGTGCTAAATTAGTGCATAAACATTTTGGCTATTTTTGACCATTGTCTTTACGTCTATTCTCTTTAACGAATTAGCGCTTTTTAGCAGTCAAACTAGCGCGAAAATATTTTTTGAGTTGGCAACCTAGCGTGTAAGGTACGACGTACAGGAAGGTGAAAAATCGACTAGCTACTCAGTTGGTTGCGTGTTCTGCTTTTATTGAGAAACTCGACAAAAGCAATAAATCACAAACCCCCTGACTGCCCCTTCGCTGTTAACTTTCAATTTCCAAAATCGCGTCCATAGTTCTGGCTCTAAAAAACCTCTTAAAGCCTCTTCCGATATTCTTTTTACATATATTTATGTTCGTTGTTCTCATTGTTTACCTAATTTATTTTTAAATCTCCCCCATTGTTCTTCGTCCGAGTTTTCGACTTAGTTTTCAAATCTTTCCCATGTTATCTGTTTATCTGTGTAGGTCACAGATGGCGCTCCCCTAACTTAGCAAAAACAACAAAGAATATTTACAAAAATGATCAAATAATCCATTTTGATGATATCTTTTGCTAATGCTATTGTGGACATACGTAATACATTTTATTTTATTATGGATCAAGAATGGGTCATCGTAATTGCACTTATTTTCCTAATTTTACCACTTCTACAACTGCAGGTGTCTGGCACATTATTCGCTTGTGGTAATAATTTCATTTTCCATTCTACTAGTTCCAAACTTTACTCGTCTTTTAGTTTTTGCGTAAATAAAGGTTTTTTCATATAAAACACACATGGGAATTTATGATGAACTTAACACATATGTATATATATGTCATAAGATGACCATAATATTTTGCGCAATATAATATACTATCACAACTTCCAATATAAAAACACAGCGTCCCCGATTTTGACCCCTAAAAAGGGGAAGAAATTCCCCCCGATTTTGACCCTTAAAAAGCGAAAAGAAATCACCCCCTATTTCGATCCTTATATGAGAAAAGTTCCCCCGAAAAATATTCTGCGCCCCACCTCCCTCCCGATGTTGACACCTAAAGGGGAAAAAATGCCACCAACCGATGTTGACATAAAAAAGAAAAACAAAGCGCCCCCTCCCCCAAAAAAATCCCCCCTCCCCGAATCTGAACCTTAAATTTTCCTTTCACTAGACTAAAAGAGAAGATTTACATCGCGTTTGACTGTTAGCGCACATATAAACATTATTACTCTCTCTCCCTATAGTTGATGTTGCGCTGCTGCACAACCCCCGTCTACATCCCTCGGTGCTAGTGATTACTGTTGCTGTTGCTGATAAGGCATGAGGGACAGCCCATCCCATTCCTCAGTAAAAGCGCGCATACCCATCCCTATAGTATCTATTTCTCTGGCTGATGACTCTCAGCATATAACATATAAAATTAAAGCGTACCATCTCTTAAGAGACAACTCCCAATGGAGACCCGGATTCTGTTGCAAGTTTCAAAGGGAAGGGATACCACCACCCTAATAATACAGCTTAGAATGTGCTCAATTAGCTGTCGAGTGCACAGGGAAATGTGTCCTAATGAAGAGTTTTCTACACTCTTTGCTCATACCTCTAACCATTACACCATCCGAGCGGACTTAACTACAACGTATAGCTCTATTTAATTTAATTTTATAAGAGATCTACTCTCATTGGTAATCGAAGATAATCCAACCAGCGGATTATCAGTTACTGTCACACATGATAAATATTTATCTTGAGATGAAAAAGATAGTGAACTGTTAGCAATCATTGTGTATGTTATGGGCGGACTATTTTCCTCGTCTATATGTTCATTTATTCACAACGTTTCGGCCGTGTACCCTCGTCTGAAGGAAGCGACACACATACTTTGTTCAGTCAAATCAATTAGCCAACCGAACATCTATATAAATAACATCTGGGAACCCCTTATCAAAAAGACCATTTCTGAAGGGGAAGCAACTCTGAATTTAACACCAAAACTTGATACCGATGTATAGGAATATATATAGTATATATATAAAAACAAACAAAAACAAAACCAAACAAAAAACGGATGTGACGTGTCTAGTCCAATACGAGCATGCGTTCTAGGAAGTGATTCCATATTCTAGAACAAAGAACACCAGATGAAGGCCGAAGGGTACACGACCGAAACCTTATAAATAAATGAACATATAGACGAAAAAAATAGTCCGACCATATCATACACAACGATTAATACACCCCATCTAACACAATTCAGACAAGAAATGCTAAGCAATGTTTTTTTTCAGTTGAACAAGATGAGTATTTTTGTCTGTTAAAATATTAAATAAAAATGATATGATAAGATCAAGACTCATTCTTCCACTTGACGCTGACAAATGGTACCATTTTTTAAAAAATAGTTGAGTCGGATGACTTTATCATCCTTAAATATGTGAGGACATCTAGTAGAAAAGAAAAAGAAGGGAAAAGAAAACGAGGTCGTTATGCTGGAATATCTCGACGCTCGTACAACAAGCGCAAGGGTAGTAGTATGCCGCGAGAACTCTCGCAGCAGACGACTCCCCAAACATTACTTTCTGTTAGTGGTTTCACGATTAGATGCTCCTGTTTTTTTTCTGACAGAGAAAAATGGTATTTTGTATGTTTTGCTTTGTTTTGTTTTTCTTTGGGAACCAGAGGAAAATCAACGGCACACACACAACACGAATGTTTTCCTCTGGAAGTTGTCCTAAAGAAGTGGGCTTTTTGAAACATAGAACCATCAACGTCATTGTAGCCTTCGCATCTCTCTAGTGGTGGTTCTCGCCATTCGACATCTGTACATTGAAAAATACCAACATTGTCACCATCTTACTTACATTTGTTAGTGCCTTCTCAAAGCAGATTAGCATACCTGTCAAGTTTCAATGTTGAAAATGAGTGAGAATCGTACCCGCCCGTAAAAGCCCCCACCCCCAACTTAAAATGGGTTTCAAAAGTTTTGTATGTGATCAGTCAAACTAATTCCTAAGTTCTGTAAAGATATACTGAATACATACAAATAAACAACCAACAATTGTTAATCACTAACCAAAAGGTTCACACTTTTATAAAAATTCACTTGATGCGTGAGAATTTTACACTTTTTATAAAATGTGTGAGAATTTTCCATTAATGCGTGAGACCGTGAGAACGTATCAAAATGTGTGAGTCTCACGCAAAATGCGTGAGACTTGACAGATATGAGTTTAGTAATGTTTCTATCTTTCGTAAAAAGATAAGAAAAGTAATTAAATAAGGAAATAAGTGCTTAAAATGCTTTAAAAAAAACTCGCCTTATCACATAGATATTTGTATTTTAAAACAACTTTATCAAATTAAAGTGGCTGCCATTTTGAAAAAACGACACACTTATTTCAAGTCCAAACCAGTCGAGTAGAACCGAATAACACTTTTATAAAGAAATATTCCATTAAATGTTTCGCTTCTATCGTCATTTTAATACCCACTCATAACGCAGTCGGGTAATAAGTTAACGAAATCATTAAATTTATATTATATCTCTAAGAGAAATAAACAAAATTAAAAAAGAAGCCAACTCTTAATAGAAATATCGTAATGAAAATATTCATGCCTTGGTGAAAATATATTTTATACATAGAAGGATACTTTTTCTTGATTACATGCATTCATATAGTATAACTTGAGTAAAGGCAAGTTTACGTTTTTATTGTTATGTGGAATAGTGCGGCTGTCTTTTATGGATTTGTGTGGTGATCATTGAATACTTTCGTATATGTTTTTACGGTTAAGAGGTTTTGCTTGCATACATGCAAATAGATGTGTGTATCGAGGTGAATATGGCATTTCATAATGTGCAAAGCATCTTTTTTCTTCACGCTGACTTAAGATTACAGTGAGAATTAGTAAAGAAAATGTAAAATAACGGAAAACAAAATTCAAGCTGACATATTGACCTGAATTTGCTTATTTTTTTTTTATAGGCAAAAAAAAACCCAAACCAAAACAAAATAAAATAAAAACATTCAGCTGAAAAATTGTTAGGAAAAACTGTTGTATTCCTATTTAAGATAGCAAAATCTTCAAGTATTGGCGATGTGTTGCTTTTATGTGACACTTCCACATAAGTTTGGCTAAAGAAAAACCTCTACTGGACCGTATTTCCATGTACGATTCGCTACTCAAATGTTCCGTTTTTGAAACTACTAATTGTGACGAGCGATGAAAAATGGATACTTTACAACAATGTGGAACGCAAGAGATCGTGGAGCAAGTGAAATGAATAACCTATAACCGTACCAAAAGCCGTTCTTCATACAAGGGTGATGCTGTGTACATGGTGGGATTGGAAGGAATTCCTCTAATAAGAGCTTTTTACAAGTACTGCTCCCAATTAGACCAATTGAACGAAAAGTATCCGGAACTAGTTAACAAAAAGAACGTAATATTCCATTAGGATAATTCTCGACAACGTTTCTTTTGTGACTAGGCAGGAATTTTTACACCTTAGCTGAGAAGTTTTCACTCATCCGCCATATTTACCAGATATTGCACCTTTGGATTAGCATTTATTCCGGTTTTACAAAACTCTCTTGATGAAAATAAATCCTTGGGAGACTGCAAATGGCGCCTAGAGCAATTAATTGCTCAGAGAGATACACTTTCAGGGAGGGTGGATTCATGAAGTTGCCTGAAAGATGGTAGAAGATAATGGAACTACACGATGAATATGTTGTTCAATAAAGTTAATGTCGAAAAAAAGTTCTTTTATTTTTTACTTAATAAGCTGAACGAATGTTTTGGCCAGCCAATAAGAAGCACAACATCTGGAACTTCTGCAAACAGCAAAGAGAATGTAACAGAGTACATGAAGCTGAATGCATTGCTCTATACGGCCTCGCTAACATTTACATCATATCAACAACAAAATAAATGAAAAACATAAGCAACTCGAAAGCACTCAAAGAGCTCATACCTCTGTAAACGCCGCTTGATCGGCTGCAAAATGTAATCAATTATTCCTTTGCTTATTGTCCATCCTTCCAGAAAATCTGAATGAAATTCATTGAGAATATTTGGAGATATCTTGCGGACAGGAAAAAAATAGCGATATTATGTGTTTGGGATATATAACTACAACGTTGGGGAGGTAATTGAGCATGGATCCGCTCCAAAATGTAATCAGTTATTCTTGGCCTATTGTCCACCCTTCCAGAAAATCTGAATGACATTTATTTAGAAATTTGGAGATATCGTGTGGACAGTGATGAGCGTATAACAGACGAACCAACAAACCAACAAAGAGACGCGACCAAAAACATATACCTCTTTTCAACTTCATTGACAGGGGTAAAAAGAACATATACCTCTTTTCAATTTCCTTGTCGGAGGTAAAAACATATACCTCCTTTCAACTTCGTTGACAGGGGTAAAATAAACATATACCTCTTTTCAATTTCATTGTCAGAGGTAAAAACATATACCTCTTTTCAATTTCGTTGACAGGGGTAAGATAAACATATACCTCTTTTCAATTTCGTTGTCAGAGGTAAAAACATATACATCCTTTCAACTTCGTTGACAGGGGTAAAATAAACATATACCTCTTTTCAATTTCGTTGTCAGAGGTAAAAACATATACCTCTTTTCAACTTCGTTGACAGAGGTAAAATAAACATATACCTCTTTTCAACTTCGTTGACAGGTAAAACAAACATATACCTCTTTTCAACTTCATTGACAGAGGTAAAAAAAACATATACCTCTTTTCAAATTCGTTAACAGAGGTAAAATAAACATATACCTCTTTTCAACTTCGTTGTCAGAGGTAAAATAAACATATACCTCTTTTCAACTTCATTGACATAGGTAAATGACAAATAAACGGAGATATATACATTGATATTGTAAACAAAGTTAGGGTGCTTACATCGCAAAATAATCTTTTGTTCATTTCCACTGTTTTGTTTTGACTGATATTAGTTTGAATCGTATCAAACAAATATTAGCAACAGAATAACTTTTTGCATAGGGAGACCGGGACTGGTTGGTACATGGGGCAGGTTGAATCACTTGCTTTAATGTTTGTTTCCACCACTTGATGTCGCCACAAAAGATTTCCGCCGTTTTTTTCTAGGTTCGGGTCACGCGCTGAAAGCATGAAAGGTTTTGCATGACAAACGTTTTTTTACCCTGGTAAATAACTTTTTCACTTTGAGAAACGTGTGCCTAGTTCATATTGCAATGTGCGGTTGATGATAGTGCAGTTTATGTTTATGAGAAGTGACAATAAACAGTATATATATATTACATTTCAAGCGATTTCTGTCAGAACCTTTTCTTGGAATAGAATGTAAACAAAGCAATGTGTTTGGGACTGGTTAGTAGATTGTAAGTGGGGCTACTTGGTACGCTGTATCTTACTTCTACAGGAAGTGTTTCATTGGCAATTCAAGGTCTTGGGTCAAATGGACATTACAGTGTTGTCATTAAGGTCAAGGGGGCAGAGTTTGGTAAAAGCACTGTACCTCCCACCAAGAAGCATTCATTTGCCATTTACCCAAAACCCTGCTTAGAGCCCATCCAGTGAAGGCCTGAAAGAAGAGAAGATCAGCTGTTCTCACTGACACCCCTGAAAAGAATGCAATTGAGGCCAAGGAAAAACAAAAAGCCTGCAAAATAACAAAACAAACATCAAACAAGTCAAAACATGTCCAGAGAAAAAAGACAAGTGAAAAGAAAAAACTAATAACACTGATGAATCCACAGATGATGGAACCTTTTGTTTGGTGTGCGTAGAATCGTATTCCAATTCATGGCCTGGTGAGTATTGGGTAAAGTGCACATCTTGTCAAATGTGGGCACATCTTGAGTGCGTTTCAGAAAACAACAGGGGTCACTGTGTTTGTCAAAACTGTACATCTTATGATTCTGAATTTGACTATTAATTGTATAGCATAAGGAATCAAATTAATAATTCGCCCTTTGGTGGATAAGATTTGCTACTGATGTTGTATTGATACCTATTTCCATTTTATTGGGAAAGGAGTGTCACTAAAGTTCTGTTTGGAGTCGTCATTCTTTTCTTATTGTTCTTTTTTCTATCTTCCACCTTATTAAATTGCATCATTGAGGTCCACTCACATATGATTCCACTTGTCATACCAGGTTGTCATTATATTCCTAAAATCTTACTTTTTACTCAAATACATTTTCTATTACTGTTAATACTTCTGTCTGATTTAAAATGTTATATTTCTCAATTATAACAATGTATTCATCACACCTTTACCTACTAACAAGAGAACTAACTTGCCTCATGAGATTGTACCAACTATCCCATTGGTGAGGTAGGTTGTTATGCTTTTTAACGAATGTTTAAATGATAATATAATAAACTTAACTAATGTTACAGATTCAAACGACCCATTCAAAGGATGTCATCGTAACTTTTGGTCATATTTGCGTTTTAAGTATTTAATTTTATAGGTATTTACAGCCATTTAAGTGAAAAATCTACCAACTAGCACCGGTATCCCCATATGTATCCCCATATATATCCCCGTATATTTTGCTATTTAGAAAGAAGGGAATACTCTAACAACCGATGGAACGTGGCATCAATATAGTCTAGTCGGAAAGGTAGGTCCACGGAAACCCCCTGGATTTTTTTCGCCACCTGCCTTTTCTTCATCCTATTTTAATGTCCCACAGGCTTCATTTTTAACCCTATATTACATCGAGTGCGAACTCAAACTCGGACACAGAAAGTTTTTAAAAAACTTTTTAAGTAAACATAGAGAGAAAAATGAACACATTATCTCATACAAGTCTGACCTGATGACTGCAGAAAAATGGTTATTATTAAGATTCAAACACATCTTGACTCTTTTCAGGACAGAAAGAGCAAGAAAGTGAAAAATGTTGAGAAATCCAATTATATGTTTTCATATATAAACTAGATATCAACAAATTGTCCCGTAATTTTCTTTTTCTTCATCCTGTGTCTATTTTATGATTCTGCCTGTTTCCCGGCTGAAATAATATCTGATATCGTTCATTTTAACGTTATATTACATCTAATGCGAGCCCGAACCCAGACACCAAAGAAATAGAAGCTCGCATAACTTTTGAAGTAAACAACATAGAGAGACAAATAAACAGAAAGAAAGAGAGAGAGAGAGAGGGAGAGAGAGAGAGAAATGAATAGATAGAGAGAGAGACAAATGAACAAAGAGAGCGACAAATGAACAGAGAGGGAGACAAATGAACAAAGAGAGCAACAAATGAACAGAGAGAGAGAGAGAGACAAATGAACAGAGAGAGAGAGACAAATGAACAGAGAGAGAGACAAATGAACAGAGAGAGAGACAAATGAACAGAGAGAGAGAGACAAATGAACACAGAGACTGTGAATGGGGAAGATAGAGAGTTCAAGTGTGACGACGAGAAAAAGATGGAGAACGGAGAGATAGACTGACGATCTATTTGATGATGATGATGATGATGATGATGATGATGATGATGATGATGATGATGATGATGATGATGATGATGATGACTACGACGACGATGATGATGACGATGACGACGACGACGATGATGGTGATGAGTAGTAGTTTGGGGTACAAAATACTTATTTAACTGTCAAAATAAGGGTTTCGACTCAAATGGTGTGCCGACAAAGAGTGCTTACAAGAGAAACAGTTGATAGATAGTGTATATATAAAAACATATCATTAGATTCTCAATATTTTTTGCTTTTTTGTTTGTCGTTTTTGTCATGAAATAAAGTCACGGCGAGTTCTAATCTTAACAATAACCATTTTTCTGAATTGTTTGGGTCAGAATTGTATGGGGAAAATGTGTTTATTTGTCTCTCTATGGTGTTTACTTCAAAAGTTATGCGACTTTCTATGTTTTGGTATCCGAGTTCGGGCTCGCATTGGGTGTAATATAACGTTAAAATGAACCGTATCAGACATTTCAGCTTGGAAACAGGAATCATAAAATAGACACGTCGGGATGAAGAAAAACAGATTACGGGATAAAAAGTTGATATTTTATTTATATATAAAAACATATAAACGGATTTCTCAACATTTTTCACTTTTTTGCTGTTTCTGTCCTGAAAAGAGTCAAGATGTGTTTGAATCTTAATAATAACCATTTATCTGTATTCATCGGACCAGACTTGTATGGAAAAATGCGTTCATTTGTCTTTCTATGTCGCTTACTTCAAACATTATGCGTTTCTTTATCTTTCGGTGTCCGGGCGTGTGTACGCACTCGATGTAATATAGGGTTTAAAATGAAGCCTGTGGGACATTATTTCAGCCTGGGAACAGGCTGGATCCTAAAATAGACACGTCAAGGAGGAAATATCGGGTGCCGAAAAGAAATCCATGGGGTTCCCGTGGACCTACTTTTCCGACTAGACTAATAAATGTAATGGCCAAACGGAAGCTCAAAAAGTGCATTTATTTCTGGGAATGGTTATTAAATCAGCTGGGTTTTGTTTTAATTCACGTTCAGCACCTACGGCCTCCAATCAGGGCACGTTAAATCCAAATAAGATACGTGTAGGCGATCGACTCACAAAAAAAAAGGGTGGTTAATTTCGTCCATTAATCTTTCCATGAACAGCAACCACAAGTATCCTTCTTCTTGTTTGTTTTGTTTACACGACGTTTCGGCCGATCCATTCTTCGGCCTTCTTCAGATCTAATATCCGAATGTCGGTGGTGGTAAACGGGAGTTTTTACTCCAATGGAGGCAACGCTTAAAACGTAGGATTCGGGTGGGGTTTTTTTTTTTATCCTTGTCTTGTCAGATTTGGATTTCCGTTCCTTGCCCCTGTTGAGTAATTGAAGCCACATCGGGTTGAACTCCACACTTGTCTGACTAATACATTCAGGCGACATGTTGATGTGTGCTGCCGCTTTGATTTTTCTCTGCTTCCAACAGCATCCCCTGTCAATAATCCGGAATTCCTCCCAGAGAGGAAAATGATCGCCTTTCTCCCTCCAGATATGGTCAGCCATTTCAACCTGATGTGGCTTTCGCTACTCAACAGGGACATGGTACGGAAATCCAAACATGACAAGGCAAGGTAAAAAAAACACACCAGAATCCTACGTTTTAAACGTTGCTTCCATTGGAGTAAACATTTCTGTTTATCACCATCACATTCGGATAGTACACCTGAAGAAGGCCGGTGAATGGATGGGCCAAAACGTCGTGTAAACAAAACAAACCACAAGAGGGAGTTCAATCGTCCGAAAAACTATTTGAATGTTAATGACCCTTCTCAAAACTATAGAAAAGAACCATTTGAATTTTAATGACCCTTCTCAAAACTATAGAAAAGAACCATTTGAATGTTAATGACCCTTCTCAAAACTATAGAAAAAGACACAAGTATGTTCGACGAATAGTTCAAACAAGTCACATTAAAAATCAGAGGCCCCAACGCCCACTTATTTTACACCCTAAAAATTGTGTTACTACTTTTGCATGATCTTTAAAAATACTTTGGTGAAAAACAAAATCCCCACCAAGATTTGTGGACGAGTTTAAGCAATTGCTGTCTTCAAAATAGTTCTATCACCTTTACTTACAAGAAACAAATTATACATTGACGGCTCAAACAACTTAAACGTAGATTGGTTAGAATAATACGATAGGTTCAAATGCCTACCATATGAACACCAACATTAAATACTACAGCTCTATAAGATAGTACATTGGCATCACTGAATAACTATTTGAATTGAATGCAACAAAATCCTAAAATATTTAAATTTTCCACATATTTTGATCAATATATTACACTTATTCTACCCAAATATACTTTTTGCCTTGTGAGCTCAACTTATGATGTAATATCATTTTATAATTTGTTGATATTTTCAAAGAATAAGGTTTTATTCAAGTTTATTTTGATGAAAAGTGAAATGTATCAACAATGTAGAAAGGCAACGTTCAGAGCGTAATTCTTGTGAAATAAAATATTCTACATGACATACTATTGAATTCAAATAGTTCTTCGGACGATTGAACTCCTTCTTGTTATTTGTGTTGTTAACACAAGGTTTCAGCCGACCCTACAAGACAAGGACAAAAAGACACCCGAATCCTACGTTATAAGTTTGAAATGAAAAACTTCTGTTTACCCCATCACATTCGTATATTACACCTGAAGAAGGCCGAAGACTAGATCGGAAACGAAGTGGTAACAAAACAAACAACAAGCAGAAGGAGTTCAATCGTCCAAAGAACTATTTGAATGTTAATGACTCTTCTCCTCAAAACTATAGAAATATCTTTACTATTGAATTATTTTCATCTATAGAATGTGCAGATTTGAACCAAAG
>VCCN01003262.1:4874810-4886163 GCA_006491835.1 Architeuthis dux
AGAGACAGGTCTGCTTAATTACTTAATAGAACCCGTCATGTGGCCAACATCATTTGACAGCATGCTGTACTGGGGGTGATCAATTAAAAAAAATAGTAATGGGGGTGATCTCTCGCCTTTTGTTGGGTAGTGATCACTAAAAAGTCTGAATTTAAAAAACAAACAAATGTAAATGCTGCTGGAAAAAACTAAGTGATCAAGACTTACATTGCAAATTGACCCCCCCCCCACTACAACCCTATTTAAGGGGGGGAATTTAAAAATCCCTACTCATTGAGGAGAGTGTGTGTATAAAGTTTCTACTGGGGGCTGGGCGAAGTCCGGATACATAGATAGATACATAGATACATATAAATGTCTTACTAAATTGGGTCAGCACAATCACTCCTCGCAACCGCCTTACTGGACTGGGTCAGCACAATCACTCCTCGCAATCGCCTTACTAAATTGGGTCAGCAGAATCACCCTTCGCAATCGCCTTACTAAATTGGGTCAGCAGAATCACTCTTCGCAACCGCCTTACTAAATTGGGTCAGCACAATCACTCTTCGCAACCGCCTTACTAAATTGGGTCAGCACAATCATTCCTCGCAATCGCCTTACTAAATTGGGTCAGCAGAATCACTCCTCGCAATCGCCTTACTGAATTGGGTCAGCAGAATCACTCCTCGCAATTGCCTTACTAAATTGGGTCAGCACAATCACTCTTTGCAACCGCCTTACTAAATTGGGTCAGCACAATCACTCCTCGCAATCGCCTTACTGAATTTGGTCAGCACAATAAATCCTCGCAATCGCCTTACTGAATTGGGTCAGCACAATCACTCTTCGCAACCGCCTTACTAAATTGGGTCAGCACAATCACTCCTCGCAATCGCCTTACTGAATTTGGTCAGCACAATCACTCCTCGCCATCGCCTTACTAAATTGGGTCAGCACAATCACTCTTCGCAATCGCCTTACTAAATTGGGTCAGTCCAACCACTATTCGCAATCTACTTACTAAACTGGGTCAGCACAACCACTATTCGCAATCGCCTTACTAAATTGGGTCAGCACAACCACTATTCGCAATCGCCTTACTAAATTGGGTCAGCACAATCACTCTTCGCAACCGCCTTACTAAATTGGGTCAGCACAAACACTATTCGCAATCGCCTTACTAAATTGGGTCAGCACAACCACTCTTCGCAATCTACTTACTAAATTGGGTCAGCACAATCACTCCTCGCCATCGCCTTACTAAATTGGGTCAGCTCAACCACTATTCGCAACCGCCTTACTAAATTGGGTCAGCACAACCACTCTTCGCAATCTACTTACTAAATTGAGTCAGCACAACCACTCTTCGTCATCGCCTTACTAAATTGGGTCAGCTCAACCACTATTCGCAACCGCCTTACTAAATTGGGTCAGTCGCGTAAGAAGTGGATGACAAATATTGCATATCCCGTACAAATGTGGAGAAGAATATAAGGAAGAAACTAGTCTCCTTTTGGAAATCAAACTTGAGGAACATAGGAAAGCCATATCCAAAGATGAAGTAGAAAAGTGTGGCAGACTTCATCTTAAGGAGAAAAGTATCACATTACCCTCTTTGGGATAAGGTCCAATTAATAGATAGGGATCATCGCTGGAGGGTGAGAAAAGTCGAGCCGGTGTGGATTTCAACGTGGTACAGGCCCATAATTCTATTAAATACAGAATTGAGTCAACCCATAAGAACCCAGACCCACTTCTCCTTGAAGGAAAATCACGGGGGATATAAAACAGAAAAACAAATTATATATCATAGAATACATTAGAAAACATTTCGTCACTTCTTTCCCAGGTGGTAACCAGGCACCAGGATGTTCAGTAGATGTTACTTAGTACACTTCATGAGTTAAAATCAACGATAAAGCTGTATAACGGAATTTCCGGAACATTTAAAGTGTATGTGACACGGGTATCACTGTAGGTTCTTATGGGTTAAAGATTTTGGCCAAGATCTTGACAAACCGTTTGCAATTTGGATGTGGTGGTTAGTCGGACCGGAGCAAACTTGTGCTGTGAGGGGACGGAGAATTTGCACGAGAGAGTTCAGATTAGAAGATGACACTGAAGTCGCGCTGATCAATTCAGATCAGTCTAAGGCGTTCGATTATCGATTCGTGATGGCTGTGCTGGAGGTAGCCGGATTCAAGCTGGAATTCAGCAAATGGATTAACCTCCTGTGGTGGCTGTGATGCAGGTGGATGGGAAAGAAGTCGAGGCCTTTTGTGGTCTCGCAGTCGGTTCGGCAGGGTTGCCCTCTGCCACCCCTACTTTATGCATTGTCGTTGGAATGATGACATAAAAGCAGGGCCATATTAACCTACCAGGGCCCCTAGGCTATTAGCAATATTAGGCCCCCATCTTGAACCCCCCACCCCGTTTTGTGTATAATTTTAAGTAAGTAATGCGATCTGTCAATCGTGTGAATGAAATGGATTGTTATGTGCTAATGTGTAATATATTCATTCCATTTTTTAAAGAGATATTTGCTAGGACATTTTTATTAAGTTTTAAGATATTATTAACAATATCGTAACAATTATAGTGAGCGCTCAGACTTCACATCAGGGAATGTTCTTATTTTGACAGTTTTATTGTTTAATTCATTTTCCCTGTAGTAGTAGTGATACATTTCTAAATTGCTATTTATTTTGCTGTAGCGTAGTTTGCGTATAGGCTAATCCGGCAATGGTCCTGTCAAAAATAAAATTAAGAAAAATATGAATATCCCTGTTAGCTACGTACCCCAAAGCTTAAGCCTATTCAGTTTTATAGTATAATTCGGACCTGCATAAAGGTGGTGCAGAAGTCGGATGAAAGGCATGAACATGTGACAGGAGCCATGGTTAACGACTTGTGGTTAGGTGCCTGGAAGAGATAACCGACACACCTCAAGGTTGGCGTTCCATTGTTCTTAACAGAGAAGAATATTCTTGGAGAAAATGTCCTTGGATTTCATTTTGGCTTTCACTAGGCTTTGTCTAGCATTTCTGCATCTGCATTTCAAGCCGACGCCGAGCGCCGTCATAAACCCAGAGGTGAGAAACTATTCCTAGGCGTGTGTCCAATGACCTTTCACGGCCTATAAATACACCAAATCGTAGTACTGTGGAAGTAATCCGCTCAGGATACGGCTCCACTTCTCGATGTGGCCCTGGGCCCCCGTTCTGGATTACATCAGCAACTCTGAGATTCGCCCAACAAAAAGAAAACCGTTCGGGAGAAGCAAGCCGTTTCATTGATCAAACAGCCTGTCCACAAAGAAGATATTTCAACCGAGGGGAGAAAAACAAACTCGCCCAGCAAGGGCGTCATCCAGGCGGTGACTTCAGGGGCAACAAAGACCCAGCCACACTTGGTTAATAGAAATCCGACAAAGTAGGCAGATTATTACATCGAAGTAGCGGAATAAAATGAAGACCATATCAAAGCGTAAAGTATACAACGGCTGCATAATACCAGCCATGACTTATGGATGCGAAACATGGAAATTAACCAAACGAGCTTAAAACCAACTCAGAATAGCACAGAGAGCCATGGAAAGAGCAATGCTAGGGATAACTCTAAGAGATAGAAAAAGATCAACATGGATCAGAGAGAGGACTAGAGTGAAAGATATTATACAACTAATTAAGCAGCAAAAGTGGAGATGGGCTGGCCACCTAGCAAGAAGAGATGACAAAGATGGGGGGGAAAGACTAACCGATTGGTGCCCATGGGACAGTAAACGAAGTAGGAAAAGACCAGATACAAGATGGAGGGACGAGATAGAAAAGATTGCCGGTAAGACTTGGCAGAGGTTAGCACACAATAGATGGAAAGAGATGGGAAAGGCCTTTGTCCAGCAGTGGACGCCATTGTCTTTGGTAGTAAATGATTTTAAGAAGAATTATGATGTTATTACAACAAAAGGTTTAAGGCCCTAGACATTGTGTAAATATGCTTGTTATGATGTGTGCTTGTATATACAAATTGTATACTTTTTTGTTCTATTAGACTTGAAAAGACAAAGTAATGTCACTAGGGAAGTAATGAAAATGGCCCTCTGACAGCCTTTTTTCGGTAACTTCTATCTGATGAATTCCAAGCGACCAGTTCTAATAGGCATACTTGCCAAGTCTCACGCATTCAGCGTGAGACACACGCATTTTGATACATTCTCACGTTCACACGCATTGAAGGAAAATTCTCAAAAATCTATTTTTATCGAACTTTAGAACTGACATTATTTTAAAAGATCACATACACAACTTTTGAAACATATTTTAAATATACTTCTTTTTCTGACAACACTTAATTTCAGTAGCTGATATGCCCTGAAACGCAATTTTATCCAATCTCAATGCATACTTTTCATTGAGTGAGAATCGTGTGGACCCCCTCCACACGATTCTCACCCATTTTCAACATTGGAACTTGACAGGTATGAATAGACACTTGGCTAAACACATAGTACGAAGGAGCTTCGCTACTTAGGACATTCTCCTAGACAACGTGGGAAATATAAGTTGAAATAAATGGGGGTTTTTTGTTAAATTAATTTGGATATCCTATCAAAATCTTCTGATGATATATATTTGTTAGATTTCTATTACTTTCTGATGATATTGTACTGGTTATTTTAAAAAAATCAAGGGTGCCAGTAATCGTGACCAACACTGTATAGGACTATAAAATGAATATCCCCTAATGACCTCATTCTGGCATGTAAGAATGCGCAAGTCTTGGGGGACGGGTTCGCTTATTTCGTGATCTCTTGTCCTTCGGCGTCGATGTTTACGCGATTGAGGAGACTAACTTCATTTGTGAGGTCGATTGGCGTGTGCTGACATATCGTTTACTTAGTATACGGTGATTGGAACGCAAGGGGTGTTTCCTTGCTGGTAAAGCGTTCCCTCGGTGCGAAGGCCTATAATCGGCGTGACGTGAATAAACAGTGGGTTTCTTATCGTTGTGGTTTATTGCGCCCAACGATCGATGCGAGCGACGTTCCTTTTTTCGGCAACTTGTTCTAATAGGCACTTGGCATGCCATCCTTAACCCTTGTTAAATTGTAGGTAGAGGAGCAGAAATATTTCGAGATAATGGGGATGAAACTTTACAAGAATCGTTTTAGGATTTTTAATTCTTAGTAGTAAGTCCGAACGGGTTTTAAATTTTGATAGGAAAATGGCCTCTTTAGAATAGAATTCTCACCGGTATTAGCAAAAAGAAAACAGAAGGGACAGAAAAAATGCTTGGGGGTGAAGATAAGAAGAGTCTAGTCGACGTGACTTCAACCAGATAACCAGACATTCGAAAGGTGACTCATACAAAGCCAGGTGCTGGTGTGAAATGAGAGAAGTTACCCTGAACAGGGTGCACAAACCAGGGGCTTCCAAATATGGCAAAATAGAAAAGCAATGTCTTGTTGTTAATGTTTTATTGATTGGCTACACATTTGAGGGTTTGACGGGAGGTTTTCGGAGTGGGGGGGTCTGTTAGTGAGTTGGCAAGCAGGCGGACATGCCCTTTTGGGCGTGTCAAAAAATGCAAGGCTTCGGTTACTTTAAATTACAGGAGTCAAATGCACTGCCGACCACACCTAGGAGTGCAATTGTTTCGTCTATAACTCTAAAGAAAAAAGTCGTTAGATCCCCCCCCCATATTCTTTCTCACTTAAAAGCCATCCAGGAAAGACAGAGTAGAACAGAAAATTGCGTTGGGACTGACACAAAGAAAATAGCGGAACCATGTTGACGAAAGAAAGATAGAGACGTCAAACAAGAAAAACAAAGAGAAACAAACCGGCGAAAGAGACATCACCACAATTAAGAAATAGTGGAACCACTTAGCTGAAGATTTCAAGACAATTGTGCATTTTGTGACAAAAGTATAGAATTCGATACATTTATAGCCAACGGCATTCAAAAAAAATGTCTGCCAATGATAATTGTTTTTAGATCAATTTTCCTATCAGCAATGGATATAATATGATATTGAGGGCATAATTAGTTGAATTTAGTTACCATATATAGTCTTTTGGAATTGCGATTTGGATATACATGCAAGTCATTGAAAGTTCAAGATGGCCGCCATGACTGGTATGAAAATTGTAATTGCAATAAAGTTGCGTAAACCAGTCTTATATGGGTGATCCCGGTGTCAAATCATACATTTTGTATTACTTTTTTTATGATTACTACCTCCACCATCACCACCTCCACCTCCACCATCAACACCACCCCTACCATCATCACCATGATCAGTATCATCAGACCCATCTATATAGTGAAGGTAGTTGTGGTGTTGACACCAGCATCTTGAATTGTGAGATAGAATGAAGCTTATGTGCAATTCTAAGGTTCAAAATTCGAATTCTGCCTCATAAGAATGTATGATTTGACACCGAGATCATCCATACCAGATTAGTTTACGCAACTTTATTGCAATTACAATTTCCATACAAGTCATGGCAGCCATCTTGAATTTTCAATGACTTGCATGTATTATCGAAATGGCAATTCCCCCAAACTGTGTATGGTGAATAAATTCAACTAATTATGTCATTATACCATTGCTGATAGGAAAATTGATCTAAAACAGTTGTCACTGGCAACCATTTTAAAGTGGTTGCCATGGGCGACATATTGAAAATTCATGAGGGCTCCGTATCCAAATTTCTTTGGAATGCCTCTGGCTATAAGTGTACCAACTTTTATCACCAAATGCACAAGCGGCCCACTAAAAGAAAGATCGTAGACAGATAAAACCAACAATGTTTGAGGGGATAATTTCCTACTTAGCAACTGAGGGTCAGAAGGGAGCCCATATCAAATTACTCCCCCACTGGAGGCATTTTCTCGTGGACAACCTATTTAACGCAGTTAATAGCTCTCTTGCCCCATCTCTCTCTCTCTCTCTCTCTCTCTCCCTCCCTCTCTCTCTCCCCCTCTCTCTCTCTCTGTTGGCGCACATACAAGTCTAGAGTTATCAAGAATCTTTAAAGAAAATACTTTCTTAAAAATCGTTTTAAAAAAGACGTTTTGTGACTTTTGTTTGATAAGTGCGAATTGCACTTTATATATGCTTTGAGTATTTCTTCACCAAAGCGATTGACAGCATGGGTTCCACCAGTCCACGGCGAATAGAAGAGTTCATGGGAGGCCACACCCATCGGCTAAGATAGATCAACACATTGTCGATGTTTTCTATACACTGCTATACAACACCCCAAAATAGACATGGGAGGGATTTCTGACTGAATGTCTGAGATGAGGAATCATCATTATAATACGCGTAATTTGATTTATTCAAACTGGTGTCCTCATCATGGCTGTTACGGTAATAATGTTTCGATCGTTGTAACTTCGAATAAATCAATGTATAATAGCATGTCCTCTTAACTAGGTGCGTGAATGAAGCATTCGACTCCTCTTTATTGTTAGGTCTTTCTCAAGATTCCCAACCCGCCTTCTAGTCTTTGGCCTCCATTTTGAAAAGATCGTTTTTCTCCTAATTTTACTTCCTTCCACCCCGCTTACTAAATGTGTCTCTTGTTTCCAGCAAAAATAGTGAAGTTTATTGCCCCCTAGAAAACAGTGGCCAATTTCCCATAGAATAAAAAAATAGAACCCCTGTAAACGGATTTAGACCTTTATCAAAAATTGTTTCTATTTTTTCGACTTGGTTAACGGATGTAGAACTTTACCAAAAAATGTAATATATACAATTGCATCAGATACATGCAGATGCAAATGGTGAGGGGATAGGAGAAAAAACATCCAGATTTTGAAAATTAAACAAAATTAACAAAAAGAGGGGTTAGTATGGGTCCTAATTTTTTTTATTCTTGCAGCCGCCATCTTTATTTCAAAATGGCTGCTATAAAAAAGAAAAATCTTCAATATAGTAGATTAGTTGAAATTTCAACCAGAATTGTTCAAATCAGGAATGAAAATGGGGAGGGGGGTAAGCGGGGGTACAGTGTATACCTACTTCTAAATTTCCAGCGTATACCTACTACTCGATTTCCGATGTTTTAATGGAGACATTTATTATTAGCTATCCTCAGTGCCACCCAAAGGTAACAGCAACACGGGCACTCACCAGTCACTTCGCTCCTCCCCGATGGACCCCTACATGGTCACCGATTATAAATCCTAGATACAACCTCACCGTATACCTGTGGTTCCCAACTTTTTCATTACCAAGGATCCTTATTATTTAATGAGTTTTGCCACCGACCACAGGCATTTGAAAGATCTGCGTACTCAACAAGCTCAGGAACACCCAGTATTACCTTTGTGGACCCGTTGGGGCCGCAGACCCCAAATTAGTAACTAAGGACCCCATCCCTGCAGACCCTCAGGTTGGGAACCGATGCAGTATACCTAGTTCCTAAAACCCATTTCCATCATTGGTTCAAATGTATAAAAAGTGTGAAAACTTGCATACTGGAATACTTTATGCTTATTCATATACATGATCTGACCAAAACTGAGACATTTTTTGTATTGCACCCTTCCATGGCACTGACCGCAGGCAGTGACACAAGCAACAATAATGACATGCAATGAAGCTTGTTGCTAAGGCCGTCGATCATTTGCACACAGGACAGACCCTAGTAATAACCATGGATCAGCCATTGTTCTCTATCGCTAAGCAAATACAATAGGCATGGCCAAACGTATTCGGTGAGGATCGATTTGTTGTAGTAATGGGAAGCCCCCATGTCGAGATGAATGTTATTAAAGAGCTTGGTGACTTTTTTTTACTCGGAGTGGATGGGAAACAATTATTGTTCAGTCGGAAGTCAAAACCTCTGGTGGAGCTGACACAGTCTTGAAAGAACTGCACGTCACACGGTCCGGATATGTTCACCAAATTACGGCGTCATTCTACAGATATCAGCATGCTAAAACTACGAGAGTTCTCTTCCGCCAGATGTTGAAATGTTGAGCTTCAAATCATTGTGCAGTGTCAACATAGGTCTTTAGTTTTTGAACTTGAACTTTTTGCACTTCAATCTGTGCGTTCTCTCAGAGAAACAGATTTAGAACTCTACGTTCAATGCCTTAGACAGATTGTTCCGTGTATGTTCTCACTAGGACATACAAACTATGCACAATGGCTATTATCAAAGATATGCTGCTATTGCAACAGCAAGTGCCATTAGTTTATGAGTAATTTGAGAAGGGTAACTTTGTAGTACAAAATCAGACCATGTGTTCTTGACCATGGCCATGGACCAAAACCATGAATAAATGAATGACAAAACCAAAGGAAATGACGATGTAATTGGAATAACAGACGACCCAACAGCTCTGATTAAGTGGATTACAGTTAACCAGAAGTCGGTCGGATTATTGATAATTTTTAAACTTCTTCTGAGAAGATATGCTCAAAAGCTACACAACACCATAATCAGACAGCCTCCATTCAATCGTTGTTTGCAATGGTTGCAACATTTCAGGAATTGGGAAACCCATTCACAGAAGAGAGTATCAATATTGTTCGGTTGGATACAAATACAAATTCATGGATGAAAATGCAGTTTCCAGTCTCAAGAACATTAAAGCAATGGGGCAATCACAATATGATTCCTGTGTTACGGATCTGCTTGAGAAACGAATGACTTCAGTGTCAGACAACGTCTCAAAAAACAACATGACTATTTCCCACAAAACGTCACCTGCATGACTGTCCAGGACTTCAATTCAAATTAAGGTTCTGAAAAACAACTGTGAAGTATTTGGCAGAATGTACATCTCCTATCATTCCAGAAATAGAGATATGGATGAGATTTTTAGACACAACCTTCTGTTTTGGACATGGCAGAGCAGGGGCAATGCACGAAGTCTAACCTCATCGGATGCATTGAAAGGTTAATTACAGCTTCGGATTATGGCACCCTTACAGTAGATGCAAAGATGTTAGATAGCTCTGTCATAGTCAACATCCTGCGTAACATTTGGTGACTATTCGGAAGAAGTCTTCACACCTTACTTGATCTGGAAGGCACCAAACACCAAGATGTGGTGCGGGATAGATGCACCCATAACAAATTGAAGAGCTCAGCAAGACCGAAAAGGGGATCATGGAATCTCATTATTGATCCATAAAAAAGATCCATACCAATTCCTAGCGTATTGTGAATAACGTAGTAATTCATGCCTATTATTATCATGATTTGGTTAGGTGAAACAGCAGTGTTATCAATTGCATTTAATTTCTTGTGCATGGAGACATATGATTATACGTTGTATCCATAGATATACATGATTGTATTAGCTAATGTATGCCTGGTAGTTAGCTGAAATGTTGCAGTTTCTTTTTTTGTCAGCCATTTTGAAATGAAGATGGCGGCCACAGTTTTGGTTAGATCACATGTACTCTACTTTCATATGAAAGAGCATTGAAAAGTCTACGAGTATTTTTTCACATTTTGAACAATTCTGGTTGAAATTTGAACTAATCCACTGTATTATATTGCGAATTTTGTTTTTCTATAGCAGCCATTCTGAAATAAATATGGCGGTCGCAGTTTAGGTTAGATCACGTGTGTCCTGTTTTTATAGGAAAGAGCATCACAAATTTACCAGTATGCAAGTTTTCATACTTTTTTTTTCACAATTTGAACAATTCTGGTTGAAATTTCAATTGATCTACATTGCAATTTCTTTTTTCATGGCTGTAATTTTGAAATAAAAATGGCGGCTGTAGTTTTGGTCAGATCGTGTATATCCTGCTTTTGTATGAAAGAACATTAAAGAAATCTACCGGTATGCCAGTTTTCACACTTTTTACCCATTTTGAACAATTCTGCTTGAAATCTCACCTAATCTAACTTTAAAACTTTTTCAACAAAGAGTGCTCTCTACATATCGACCCATGAAAAAATTTCACCAAAGTGGATTGTGATGGGCTTTTAGTATGTTAATCTACTTAAAATTGCGCTTCTAACGGTACCAGATTTATCTTTATATGTTAAACTTCCAGATAAAAGGTTTTTTTAACCGGGCTAATGGTCAAAACAGCCAATCCCTATTCAGGCAGGAGCCCCATATATATTTACTCATCTTGGTTATCGGCCAAATCTCTTTTTTTTTAGTCTCATTTCCTTGTTTAATACATTAACCCTTCTCCTTTCCCACTTGATGACAGAATACAATGTTCTTTGTCCATGTGGTAAGTTGGGTTTTTTTTTGTAAAATTCGGAGCGGAGTGATTAAGCTCACATCAACTCATTTAACACTTTTGGAATTATTGTTTCTTTTCCATATTCTAAGCCCACACATTAATCCTTCGACCAGTAAACTGTTTTTTCTGTTATATT
>VCCN01003262.1:4890446-4900992 GCA_006491835.1 Architeuthis dux
TGTGTGTGTGTGTGTGTGTGTGTTGGAACAAAGACAAAAACGGTAATATCCAAGAACAAATGATACTACGTGCAATTCAACGGACAAGATTTATATACATTTACACATCAGTAGGGAAAAGGCGTACATGCACAATGTGTTCATATAATTGTAAAAACTTTAAAAAACACCGAACAAGAATAATTTAACATAAAACAGACGAAAAATATCAATGCAGTGGCACAAAATAGCTATTTCTAGTGGCATGTACCCACATGTAAATAAACTTTGTAAAATAAGATTGTTCAATTTTGCCACTGCAGTAATATTCTTTCGTCTATATTATGTTAAAATATTCTTGTTCAGTGTCTTTTAAAAAGGTTTTACAATTATATTAACATATTGTGCTGTTTCGCATTCTTTTTACAAGTACTTTTTTCTTTTTAGAAGTCATTTATAACTCATAAGTAATCAAGCTTGCTATTTGAATAAAGAATTTGCCGATTTTTGTGTTTCAAGATTTTTTTTATTTCCAATACTTTACCTCCTGAATTCGTAAATTAATCTATATATGTAAAAATATCGTAAACTATATTTCGATATTTCCTGAAGCGAAAAAAGATTATCACTTTTACACTGGTATTTAATGTTAATATTTAATTTTTTAAATATTTTATTGCTAGATGCGCCTAACCAACGTCTTTATCCACTCACCCATGACCCGTGTGACAATTGGGTGGTGGAAACATAGACATATACCTAATGTGGCTTGGTGTTGCTTATCTGCCCCGTACGTATAATGTAAAAAAAGCTGGGCCCATACTATATGTTTACAAAATGGGGAAATCCTTGTTTTTTTGTAGCCTATGTCATTCGGAGGGTCATGTTACATATGCCTTCAAAGTTTCGTCTAATCCAGTCATGCGGTTTAGGTGTGTATTAACTTCTTGTAGCAATTAATTTTAGCAAAAACAAGAAGAAGAATTTGAAAATGTGCTGAAACTTTGTATCTATCGTTTCATGACTTGGGTGTAATGAAAGAAATCGTCAGATAAAATCCTCTGCAAGATGACGTAGATTTTATTAAAATTGGTTGAGGTTTACAAAAGTTATTACAAAATTAAAATTGTCGCTTTGTGTCAAACGTAAGCTTTTAATATTTACGCATCACTACCAGAAAATTCGTCATCAACTACTCTGGTTTTAAAGATCATGTCACTACCGTTAGATTCGAACCAGCAACCCTTAGGTTAACAGCCGAACGCGTTAACCGGTTGCGCCACTAAAGCAAATGCCTGTTATATATTTATTTCTGAATCCAATTCACATGTGCCTGACTTTCAAAAGTCTTTTTTCAGCCTCCAAAAATAAAAAGGTTTCAAATTATAGTGATTATATACACACCACTACCAGTAAGTTCGTCCTCAACTACATCTACTCTTGTTTTAAAAAAAAGCATGCCACCCCGAGCAAATTCGAACAACTAATCTTTTGTTTAACAGCCTAAAGCTCTAACCAGTTGCGCCAAAAAGGCTTATCCCCGATACGCCGGAGCGTTTTTTATTTCTGATTCCAGTTCATATCTGTCTGACTTTTAAATTCATTTTCATTTCTCCCATACTAAAACCCTTGTTATATGTCTACAAAATGGGGGAGATCCTTGTTTTTCGATAGCACACAACATTGGAAGGGTCATGTTACATATGCCTGCAAAGTTTCGTCTAATTCAGTTGCGCGGTTTAGGCATATTTAACTTCTTGCAGCAAATCTTTAGCAACAACAAGTAGAAGAAAAATAAAATTCGCTATAACTTTGCATATAGCGTTTTCTTCAGATCAACTATCGTGAATTGATGTAATGAAAAAGTTCCTCAGAATAAAATTAGTTCTCTACAAGATCACGTAGATTTTACTAAAATTGGTTGAACTTTACAAAAGTTATCACATAATTAAAACCGCCACTTTGTGTAAAGTCTCAACTTAATTATGTTAAGAAACAGAAAAATTGTAACACCATCCAAGAAAGGAAAGAAGAAGTCTGTTTTAAAAGGTTTTGTAGAAAGAGCTTCTACTTATCTACTGTTGGGAAAAGCGCACACACTTTCACTTTGCTCCCCAAAACTGCTTCTTCTAAGAAACTGGTAAAAGCGAGCCACATACTTTCGCTTTTTCTTCAAAACTGCTTTTTCTCAATTTTTTACTGGTGGGAAAAGGAGCAAGCCACATTCTTGCATATTTAACCACAACTGCTACCTCTCCACTCCGCTGCCAACAAGCTCCCACTCGGCATGTCGATCACTGGTCCACCTCCCGGTAACTCAGCACCGAGTGACCAGTCGGGCGGAGCGGTGATCTCACCACACACGGACACATACGCACAAAGATGGCCACACAAAACATGCTTGACATCACCAGTGAAAATATATATGGACTACACACCTAAAATACAACATCGAGGCCATTGAGAGGGTACAGCGTTGTGCAACAAGACTATTCCCACATCTTCGACATCTATCCTACTCTAGGAGACTGCAAACACTGAACTTGGAGACCCTGCACTACCGACGACAAAGGGTAGATTTACTGGAAACATACAGGACCATTAATAACATTCACACGCTGGACTTCAACTGTCACTGCATAAATGTCCATTAAAGATAATGCTGTCCCCATCACTTTAGCACTGCAACACGGGGGCATAGCAAGAAGCTTCAAGCACAAGAATCTACAGGAGTTCAACACCACTTCTTCTCCCCCAGAGTTACCAGTCAAAAATATAAATACTTTCAAAAGTAATCTAAAAAGTGACCTTGACCACAATATGTTTACCTATAAATTCAGTTATTAATTATCTCAAAATCTACCAACGAACCGACAAGTAAAAACCACCAGCAAAAGAACCCTATTTGCAGACTGGTATGATAACCCTTTTTGCTGTTTTTAAAAGTAATTCTTGTATGCAACTAGGTACTCAATAACTGATATTAATTCGTTATTTACACATTGTTTGTTTCTCTCAAATTAGTTTTGTACAAAGTGAATGGAACTGAGTTTGAATTCTATACCTTTTTAGCTTCAATTTTAAAAAAGCTTAAATTCAATTTAAAATAATTTTTTTTTTTACAAGAAATAATATGAAGAGATACAATATAATCACAAAGACAGATTATTATTAGAAACTAAAACCAGTTCACACATTGTCCCCCATTTGGAGATCTTGCGCCAGGGTTGGAGCAAAATAATTTTGTAATTGTATGTTTTCTTACACAACAGTGAGATAATCTGCCGCGTTGTAAGATATCGCCCACTTTAAGAAGCATTGAATTCTACTTTGAAATCCCTTTTTTAAATTGAAGCTCGAATTTTTAAATTGAAGCTCAACTTTTGTAAATTGAAGTTTAACTTTTTTAAATTGAAGCTCAACATTTTAAAATTGAAGTTCCACTTTGTAAAATTGAAGTTCTACTTTTTTAAATTGAAGCTAAAAAGGTGTAGAACTAAGTTATTAATAACATCTTAAGGAGATTAACTAAGCAAGCGAAACATAGAACGCAAGCATTTGTATTTACTGTAAAATAATTCTAACAGTGGGCCTGGAAGCGTCTGCTTAAAATGGCCTAATATTCCAAGTTCACTGACAGTGAAAATATGTAGCTACAGTTATGTCGATATACGTTTTCCATTTTTGATAACGCTGTGAGAGACTCCTTCCAATATAACTGGGAAGACTTGTAATTGGGTCATACTTTTTATGTCCTTGAGTCCTTGAGTCCTGAAGATGTAAAGGACATTTCTGGTTTTGTCAAATAAAGATATTTTTAATTCATTTTTATTCGATAAATCATAATTATTATTTTTTATGACTACTTTTTACCTTCATCTTAATTTTTTAGTTGCTTTTTATTTTTTTAACCGACCTGAATAAAAGTTACGCTAAAAAGAATTACGATGAAATTTCTTCCCTTCACACGTTGAAAGCTTTCTGATATTTTCTTCTCGTCGTGGATTTGTATACGTTTTCTTCCCTTCACAGATGTATATACTTTTTCTTCACTTCACGGGTTCATATTCCTTTTCTTCACTCGTTGAAAGTTTTCTATTTTCTTTTCGTCGTGGATTTAAATACTTTTTCTTCCCGTCGTGGATTTAAATACTTTTTCTTCCCGTCGTGGATTTCAATACTTTTTCTTCCCTTCACTCGTTGAAAGATTTCTGATATTTTCTTCTCGTCGTGGATTTCAATACTTTTTTCTTCCCTTCTCAGAAATATATACTTTTTCTTCCCTTCACGGATTCATATGCCTTTTCTTCCCTTCACGCGTTGAAAACTTTCCGATATTTTCTTCTCGTCGTGGATCTATACAACTTTATTTTCTTCGCGTCACCTGTTGAAAGCTTTCAAAATTGGAAGACCTGAACAGAATGTTTATTTTAAAAGAAGAAAACTTTCAACGGCGACAGGAAGAAGGGAAGAAAAGGTATATAAATATGTGAAGGGAAGAAAAAGTATATATTTCTCAGAAGGGAAGAAAAAAGTATTGAAATCCACGACGAGAAGAAAATATCAGAAATCTTTCAACGGGTGAAGAGAAGATAAAATATATAAATCCGGGAACGGAAGATAGAGTATATCAATCCTTGAAGGGAAGAACAGGTATATAAATCTGTGAAGGGAAAACAAAATATTTAAATCCACGACGAGAAGAAATCTCATCTTCATTCTTTCAGTTGCTTTTTTATTGTAACTTTTATTCAGGCCGATTTAAAAAAGTTAAAAAAGCAACAAAAAATTAAGCTGTAAGTAAAAAGTAGTCATAAAAATTAATAATAATGATTTATAATACTTCATCGAATAAAAATAAATGAAAAAATATTTGACAAAACGAGTTATGTCCCTTACATCTCAAGGACTGAAGGACATAAAAGGTATAACCGCCTGTAACTTTTTCTTTTACTCACTCCAGTGAGAGTCGGTTGGAAACGTTGTCTACTTACATAAAATAGCGTCTGTCGGAGGTAAGCCATCCCGTTCGTTATTTCCTGAGAAATATTCGATGTACTGACAGCGGACAGGGTCCGAAGATCCGTCTGCAACAGAAAAAGCAGAATACCATTAGTAAACTAACTTTCAAAAAATAAATTTTGCATGAAAACTCTTGGTTGGATTGATAACCTTTGGAATTTTTACTTTGAATTCCTTGAAAAATCATGTCCTTCTATAACACAAGGATAAAATGTATCCAGACTGATAAAATCTTGATTTTTTTTTAAAAGTTCTTCATAGATAAGTATAACCTATTTGTTCAAAACCATTTGAATTATTTGATATGTAATTGATTTTTCAAATTTCAAAATATCTTTAGAAAGAACACTCCTGAAAAAATATAAATGACATATTTCTTTTGGCAATACAATTGGAAAATGTATATTAACAAACACGTTTGTCTGTGTGTGTGTATCACTTTGGATGGATTCTTTTTAAAGGCTATTCAGGTTTGGAATTATCTTGTAAATAATCTCTACTACATTTGGAAAACTGCTCAATAATAAATGAAAACTTCCAGACGAAGATTTCATAGTTTTTGAACTAGGCGATATCATTGCAATACATCACGATGTTCTCACATAGCTAATGGAGTATCAAACCTTTGCTAGCATCAAAAGAGTTGTTTAAATGAAATCATGTCAAATGTATTTATATGACATAAAAATAAGCTAGAAAAGTTACATAATTCGCTCAGATCATTTGCAAATAAAAATTAAGAAAATCATATTATATTGGTGAATAAGTTTAAAGACGAAGGCATCATGGTTGGATGATCTGGGATTTGAAGCAACTGAGTCCAGAGAATGTTACTAGAGCAATAGCATAGTTATCTGCAAATCATTCTACTGTATCACCCATAAATAAGAACACCCCTACCACTTTCTTTTTATAGAAAGTTAATTGTCTTCTAAACCAAACATAGCAGGATTTTATTATTTCTAGTGGAACATTATACAATCGAAACGGATATTATAAGGTATTATTTATGACCAAACTCTACAGCATTGAAACTCTGTTGCCAAAAATATGAATATGTTTCCATCCAAAAATTAGTACACCCATTTGAAAAATGTTTTTGGCAACTGAATTCCAATGCTGTAGAGTTTGGTCATAAATAATACCTGCTAATATCCGTTTTCATTGTGTAATGTTCCACTAGAAATAATAAAACCCTGATATGTTTGGTTCAGAAGAAAATTAACTTTCTATAAAAAAAAGATGGTTGGGGTGTGCTCATGTATGGGCGATACTGTATAACAATCCCCTTAGACTTACACAAGATAATTAGAGATGGCATATTATACGTACTAAGTAATCTTTGGGAACAAACATCAAGAACAATTGATGGCCGTCTGCTTTGTTCCAGTTATAGTTTTTCCCGCTAAAAGGTTTGATTTGACAGTGATTAATATCTAATAATAGGTTGGTTTTCAGCAGGTTATTTGCCTATGTTTGATACTATGAAGTAAGTGTTTACATTAAAGAATCACTTTTCTTTTTTACAGAAGATTAGCATTGAAAACTTTGAGAACTTCACAGAAAGAAAATCTACATAGTTGAATGCTTGCAAAGCCCTTGAAATTTAGGAAATATTCAGTTTAACCATACCATGATCTAGTCTGGGTGATTTAGAGTCTGAAACTGATATTTTTCAATACTATAACGGGTTGTCGACTCTTGGAATGGATAAAGTAAAGAGGTGGTTGCCAACACATCCATTTACAATTTTAAATTCAAAATTCAGCCAATGTTTGAAGGGATTTAATGGGGCTGTAGGTCCCCTGTACCAAACTAACATCTGGTATGTTATCTGGTATGTTATTATAAAAAAGAAACTTAAAGTTGACTGTCATGGCAGAAAATCAGTTCTCGTAGCTTTCTCGTTGGAAGTGTAATCATTGTTATAGGAAGTTATTCTTCTTGGGATATGTTGCCGAAGCCATCGTAGCGATTAGCATAGCCACAATAAAATATTGCCACTGCCCAAGATCACCAGAGGTAATCTACTCAGAACTTTTAAAGAAACATTCCCAATTCACAGAAATATCTCCAATAATGTCGATTTTCAGTTACAGACAGAATAATTCTGTTGCAGAAGATTATTACACTCTAGCTGTTTCTTACACAGTAGTAACGTGAATTTGAATAATACTGGATTGGATTGACATGTGATCTCTCACTGTCTTTGATGATATTGTTGTAAAGAAGCACAGATTCCCACATTTGGTCATCTCTTTATAAACAAAATAATGGTTTTTACTTTTCATTATTGTAAGAATTAATTGTTCTGCAAAGCGCAGTTAGAAGGAAATAGAAGAAAATACTTCTTACAGCTAAACTTAAATCTGCTTGCTCACAAACAAAGAAGATCAATGTAACAAAAACAAACTATACTATACAACTCCTAATTAATTTTGTCAATAATAATAATATATTCAGGAGCAAAGGTAGTTACTGGAAAATTTAATATTCACTAAAAAGATATATGGAGTAACAATAATGCCAGAATAAAATTTTAGGACAACAAATAAGACAAGCTTAGCTGCTCTAAAGTCAAACTCCTACTTCTACTTCCTTTCGTAATTCTACTATAAATTTAGGAATTATGTAAGACTTTTCAGTTTAACACAGATGGTCAGACACCAGGCTAGAAATCACCTGATCGCGAGTTCAGATCTCGGTAGTGATATGTTGATTCTATATGTCAGTTTATTCCCCTATTTTTGGAGAGGATTGTTCTTGTTCTTGTTTTTGTTCTTGTTACATAGGAAAGTAAAGTCAACTATGACTTTGTCCTGGAATTTGACAAAGATTTCAAACTGAAAAGCACCAGGCCACGATGGAATCTATTAGACCTGGTTCAAAAGATTCACATCCATACATAAATGATTAGAGAAACAATTAGGCGAATACTTGATGAAAACAAGAATCCATGAATAAATAAAAAGCAAGACGGCCCTGATTAAAAATGATACCAGTGGAACAGTTGCAATTAATTACCTGCCCGCCCATGGTGTGTAAACAGAACCAAAGAAACATATGACCTATTAGTTATAGATAAAGAAAAAACATGCATGGTCCCACAGCCTTGGATCTTCAAATGCTTAAATATGCTAAAGATATCAGAGCATTTTATGAAATTATTAAACGAGGCAATGAAAAACTGTAGAGTAGAGCTAACAAGTAAATCTCTAGTCAAGGTGAACATAAAAAGACATTTCCCAAGGAAACTCTGTCCCTATTACAGTTTGTAATAGTTTAATCGCATCTTGCAGAATTGTACAGGAATATATAAATTTACTGTCACCAGAGAGACTCAATCATTTGATGTATATGGGCTACCTGAAAGTATTTGCGACAAAATAAATGAATTAGAAACATTGATCCAAACAGTCCGAATGTTCGGGTTTCAACTACCCAATAATGATATCATCAGGACATTGAACGAAACAGAGCCCTACACATATTTAGGAATATTGGAAGCAGATTCAGTTAAATAGAATGAGATGAAAGAAGAAGTAAGAAAAGAATAACGAAGATTTTTGAAAGAACGAAGCTCAGCAGTAGAAGCCTCATCGAAGGCATAAATCCATAGTAAAATAATGGAGTCCTTTCTAAACTGGACAAGGGAGTTTTGATTAGAGAATGAGGAAATCGATGACCATGCATAAAACCTTACACCCCAGAGATGATCTTGCTAGACGATATGTGAATAGAAAAGGCCTTGTCAGTATTGAAGATTGTGTTGACTTTGCAATCAAATGACTTAAGGACTTGGTGAGTAGTGACAGATTGAATATGACTACCAGGTTTTGCAGAAGAATTGAGAAGAGAACAAATGTAGGATCTTAAAACTTAAAACCGAGTAACTTAAATAAGATTAAAAACAAACTTGAAGAGAAACGGAATCCCTATTAACAGAAGCACAGAACAAGTGTGACAAATTATTTTAATGCTAAGATAGACACAACAGCTTTGTGGGTACACAGATGAAATTGTCATATAATAAGCAATTCAGCAAACTAGCTCAGAAAGAGTATAAAATAAACATGATTGGGTGGGAACGGCGATCCACTGGAATTTGTGCAAACAGCTTGGATCTGACCATTAAGCTAATGGATATGCACAAAGAAAATGAAAATAGTTAAAATCTATAGAACTTTGAAATTTAAACAGATCACCCAATTCAGACCAGGAGAGACCATATTTAGTCTTCGTGAACAAAGGAAAAGATTCTCAAATAGTGGATTGCGCTGTCTCGGCAGACCATTGAGTGAAACTGAAAGAAAGTGGTAAAAATATCCGGACCTTGCCAGAGAACTTAAGAAATTGTGCAATATGAAAATGACAGCTGTACTCATCATTATCGACGTGTTTGGAAGAGTCCCGAAGAGCCTTGCAAAGAGACTGGAAGACATTGATATCCGAGGAAGAGTTGAAACCATCTAAACGACAGTATTTCTAAAATCAACACAAATACTGAGGAGAGTGGATGAGAATTCAGGAGACTTGTCCTGTTAAGATTTTAATAAGAGCCGCCAGATACTAGTATAATAAAATAGTTGAAATCATCCAGACGAAAGCTGTACTAAAATCAGCATGAATACTGAGGAGAGTGCTGGAGTATTGCTTTCATTTGATTCCTAACGAGAGCCACCTGCTTTATACCTTAACTAAAATGGATAGAGTATTTATAATTATATGTAGTACCATTTATTTTACTAAATACCACTTTATATTTTTTGCAATGTCATGTATTGAAAATTTAATCTTAATCAGAACGGTACTAGGGCATTTGCGTCCAGGTCATTGGCGTCCCGGGACATTTGCGACCGTTTCATTTTGCTGCCGATTATAGCATGCATTTTATTGATTTAAAAATTTGATTTATGAGTCCAAACTTGATAAATAAAACTATTTTTAATAAAAGAAATTACATGAATATCTAAAATTATATCTAATATGAAATATACATATATATTCGTATGGAAATGTTTAGGATACAAAGATATAAAAATTAAAAATGACATCCAATATGAAATATACAGATATTGGGTCGAAGAAAAACAAAAAAAAACATCGGACGCAAATGTCCGAGACGCATTTGACCGGGACACAGTTGTCCAGGTGGCAATTGCCCTGTTACCATCAAAAGAATCTCTTGACATTTTTTATGCTTTTGGAGTAGTTAATTATTTTTAAAATGTATTCATTGCAGAGCTCAAGGAACCATTGCGGTAATAGGCGTTTTCAGAAAATCGCTTCAATTACTTGGCTAATGGTTTTCCTCTGTTTCCATGTATGATAAATATTGTTGCTGTTCATATTGTTTGGTAAAATATATATATAGGAATACCTTGAATAGAGCGTTTTTGATTAGTGCGGGCTTTAATGTAGTTCGGTTACGGTATTGCTGTACAAATTAATGTAACTAAGTAACTAAATATAAGCTGGAAAAAACATTAAATTATAATAAGACCATGAATAGTGTGGTTTTAATTATTGCTGGTTTTGATGTATT
>VCCN01003262.1:4917713-4931183 GCA_006491835.1 Architeuthis dux
GACGTTATTTATACAATTTGAATCCGAACATACGTTCTCTTGCTCAGACGATGGCGCAAATAGAACCATGAAATCATGTAGGTAGCATTTGTGAACCAACTGTGGATGATTTAAATATCTCAATTGTAACGAATTTTATTATAATTTGTGAACTTTTTCAGCCTTGCTGTTTTACAGATGGACCGGATTGATGAGCACAGAGTCTGTTTGAAGTTTTGTTTCAAACTTGGAAAATCAGCAAAGGGAACTCATGAACTTTGAAGAAGATGAGTTGCTCCACGTGTTTTGAGTTGTTTAAAGGAGGCAGAACTTCAGTCAAAAATGACAAAAAATCAGACAGGCCTTCATCTTCCAAAAAGGACGAAAATGTTAGCAAAGTTCACTTCAACGTTTTCGTTTGATGATGTTGTCTGAAAACGAAAACATTGAAATGAAGTCGCCACTAGGTTTTCGCCAGCATGCCGGTTTTCAGTCCCGGTGTAATTGCAACAGACGAATGGGAAATTTTAAAAAAATAAATCACTATGATTTCTAATTCCATTATAACAGTTACGATTGAAGTTATCTGGTGATGGTACTCTAGGAAATTAATGGCTCGCTTTCTTTAAAACAGAAATTAATGCATAGGAAACAGCAACATGTTATCACTTTAAAATGACCTTTTCCACCCCCTGAGAAGCGGCTGAGAAGTGGCAATCATATATCATCGCATTGGATAAAAAAAGCCTTATGTACACGTTTTGGAAAAATAACATTTTTACATATTTACAAACGTTACATCCGTTTATTACTTCAAAACAGACTTATGTCCAAATACACTCATGAAAAGGCTATCATATCTGGAGATATTGACTTTCACTTAAGGTAAATCAAATACAGAAACTTGTCAAAAAAGGCCATAACTCCAAGTGCATTGATTCAAGAAAGCCTTATGTCCACAAAACCAAGCTGTAGAAAGAGTGCAAAATTACCAAAAAAACATTGTTACAGTCACCTTTTCTGTTTTTTCTACCATTAAAATATAACTGTTCAAAATATTTAATTGCTCATATCTCAAAACCATACAAATGGACGTAAGGCCTTTTTGATCCAATGCGACGATATACGCACACTACTATGTATGTACATATCGCCCATTAAAAAAAAGGTTTTAATGGCTCAGTGACTATGTATTCTTATATAAGTAAAGAATATCCTTCCTATCTGTACGTTTAACAAAATAAATTTAAACAAGGATAATGAATAAATAAAAAAGAATTAACAAAAGGTAAGAACTTATTCATAAATCTATACATATAAAAGCCAAATATGCAAAGAAGTATGTTCGTTTGTATGGTTGTCTGTAGTGTCTGCTAGCTGAGATCCTACAACTCATAATGGACTGGTCCAAATGAGATAGATTGTACAACGAGTAATAGAATTAAAGTGTGGAAAAATGAGTCATGCCGTTCCCATATCAAAGAAGTTCACCGACCAAATTCAACAACCTTTGTCTGTCAACGCAACGCAACAATGTCCTTTCGACTTCCTTTGGTGTAGCCGGCACAGTGAAGAAGAAATGGGGGGGGGTTCTGGCCCAAAACTCGCAAAAATGGACAAATGCATATACTCTCAGTGCACAAAAAAGGAAGTTCATGACCAAATACCTTTTTTAAAAAGCTAGATTTGTCAAATTTGGACATCAACTTTATTTTGTATGGAAATAAGTTATATTTGTAATAAAATAAGTTTCTTTCTATGACTTTCTTTTCATACCGCTCGATATCAGTGGTGACTTTTAAGCTGAGAATTTCAACAAACTTAAAATTAGGATACTTGACTTAACAAAAGATTACCTAATAAAATCGCTTTTGGCTCCTTATTGCTGGATCCTACATACATAAAAATACAACCGTCATTTTCGACGGGTGTCCCTGCTAGTTAATAAATAAAAAAGAATTTTAAAAAAAGATTAAAAAAACTTATTCATAAATATCATAATATCAAGCATATAATGATTCGCCACACCTGGATTTTGGAATATCGAAAAATGTTGCTGTAAATAATAACTAGCATTCCAAGGAAAATTATGAATCACCACCACCTATGTATATCGTGTTGGGATGATCAATTAAGAAGTTGGGCTGTGATCACTAAAAAATGACAGAATTTCCAAAGAACAAGCGGGCACAAACTTGTGACCAATTTAGCATAAGCTTACATTGAAAATTGAACCCCCACTAAAACCCTATTTTGGAGAGCAATTTTCAAAAAAAACAAAAACATCATTTTCTCTACTCATTGAGGGGAGTGTGTGTGTAAGATTTCAAGTTTCTACTATGAACGGTTAGGGCTGGGCGAAGTCCAGATATATAGATAGATACATACAAATGTGTGAACACATGAATAACTTAAACCTTTGGTAGCACAATGCACAAATTGAGAGTAGAATTGACAGCAAGAAATGAATCTGTTATAATAAGCAACATGTTGGTGACCTCAAACTCATCAAAGATATTTAAAACAATTAGAAGGACTAATTTAAACCGTAAATATATTGACCGCTATCACAACATACGATTCGCATAGCTAGAAAATAATGTGTGGAACAGAGTCGCTTATAAATAAATCTTCGAACATGATAAACTGATAAAAGTGCATAAAATTGCCTGGAAATGATCAAAGTTATTAAAATTGCCTGGAAATGATCAATGTTATTAAAATTGCCTGGAAATGATCAATGTTATTAAAATTGCCTGGAAATAATCCATGTTAGTAAGCGGAAATGACAGACAGGCGTAGGAAATATTCTTTCGAAATCAGAAAATCCTACAAATTGACGAGAGGGAAAATTCACACACAAGAAAGAAAATAACGAACGAACCATAACAAAAACAATACCAATATCTGATTATATTATATTTAAAACAGATAACCCATGTAACAAGACTACCTAATCTTTCCATTCAGAAACAATTGCTATTTGCCAATGAAAGGGAAAAAAACTCTCTAGAAAGTCATGGCTAAAGATTGACACAATGATTTATCTACCATGCAGATACAAAAAAAATAATGAATAAAAAGGAGTTCATGATTTTGATATGCGAACGTTATCAGTATATGTAAAGACACTCTAAAGGCACAAAGTGTCTAAATGAGAAAATATGATGATGATGAAGATAGTCATATTTCATTAATGACCCACTTTTCTCATCAGACGAATGCAATTCTAAACAGATTTCAGATTAATCTATACAGAAAACAACGAATTTTATATTTCTACTTTCTTTTTTTGCTATTTGCCAATGAAAAAATAAAATGTTGGGTGTATCTACCATGCAGATACACATGAAAATGAAAAATAAAAAGGAGTTCATGATTTTGATATGCCAACGTTATCAACATATGTAAAGACACTCTAAAGGTACAAAGTGTCTAAATGATGATGATGATGATGATGATGATGATGATGATGATGATGATGATGATGATGATGATGATGACGATGACGATGATGATGATGATGAACCTTTGCAAAAATCACTAGAGGCGAGATTACATGCGTTAGAAATTCGAAGAAGAGTTGAGACTGTCTGGACCACGGCGTTGTTGGGGTCTATGAGGCTGCTGGCATGAGTGTCCGCTGTGGGGCGGGAAAACAGGGAATTTGCCCTCTGTATCAGGCCTTCTCGCCTAGGGTGAGGAGGTTTGAAAGTTGAGACCTTATAGTCAATAAAGTATAATGGTGCTGTACTATTGTTTTATGTAACCCCAACTTAATGTATCCATATAAAAAGATGGTATTATTCTTCGCTGGTAACAGGTTTGCCGGTAAGCTATATTCCGAATATATCCTTTTCCCCACCCACCCCTGGAAAAGTGGCAGCGGACGCCCATGACTGCTGAGAACGATGTTGGAGATTTGTGGAGACTTGTTGTCACTCAATCTCCAGCGATAACCACCAGACATCTTGTTCGAACAGGCGAATACATGAATATATCAATCCACGTATATAAAACGCAATGTGTATCCCTCTACGTATGTTTGTGTGTGTAACACTTTCCAATTAGCGCACAGATATTACACTCTGATCCTAGGCAACAGACCGGAGAGCGACACTTTGATACTAGACAGAGTACACAGATACTCTGATCATAGGCAGACGTTCCGAACCATACGTAAATAATCCCGGGTACCATGCTAGAAATAATAATAATGATTATACTGAGTAAGGTGCTGGAGATTTTATAAGACTTGCTGTTACTCAATCTACAGCGACAATATATGGTTTCAACATGCAAATGCACATTTATCCGTTCTCTGTTATAGTGTTTCAATTATATGTGCATGTTTGTGCCCAGTGAGTAGAGGGCAAACGAATGATATTAAGAACAACAAAAAAGAAAGAAATGCTCAATAAGTTAAAAAAGAATAATCTTCATTTGCCTTAGGTCTCAGGTGAAAGAATAATAATAATAATCATAATAATAATCATAATAATAATCATAATAATAATAATTTTGTTTGTTTTGGGGGGTTTTTTTCACCCATTCTTCCTTATAGTTTTTCAATTGTACCCGCGTGTCTGTGCCCAGTGGGTGGGAGGCAAACGAATGATATAAGAACAAAAAAAAGAAAAAAGAATGCTCAATAACTTCCTAAGAAAACATTCATTTACCTTAGGTATCAGATGAAAGACTTGGTATATGATTGTATGAAACCGCAAATCAAGGAAATAATAATAATAATAATAGTAGTAGTAGTAGTAGTAGTAGTAGTAGTAGTAGTAGTAGTAGTAGTAGTAGTAGTAGGAACAAAAAAGAACTAGATGCATAGATTTAAAAATTAGGAATTTTAACAAAGATATAGGAATAGAATTCGGTGTAGAAAATGTGCAGTGTTAATGATGAATAAAGGACAATTCTGTGGCAACAGACGCTTGTTTCCCTTTTATATGTTTTCCCACATATGCATGGAATGTTATACACGCAATCTTTTGTTGGACCCTTCTACCGTAATAAGGAGGGTATCAAGCCGTCCACTTAAAGTCAGACTCGAAGAACATAAGAAAGCCATAGCCAAAGGAGAGTTGGACACATCTGGTATGGAGAAACACATCTGGAATGAAACGGTTATGCACCCCCCCCTCTGGGATCAGGTCCGGATAATAGAGTGGCAAAGTGATGACGTCTTCAGCCGACTTCCAGCTCCAACCTTTAAAATTCTACTACTGTCTACAATCATGCTTGTTTCTTTTTTCGTCGTTTTTGTTTTTCTTATTTCGACTGCAATTTCACAAAGTTTCTCAGTATAGGAAAGCCAGTTTATATTGAATAAGAAACTTTGATAAGTTTTAGTCATTTTATCGATTTTTTATTCGTTTTCTTTCCTCGGAAACTTCGATCACTAGCAGTACACTAGCGACATACGTCAATAAAAATGCCTGAAACTAGTAACCAGTCAATTATATTGTAAGAATATTTGTGTTATTAATAAGAACAAAGATTTTAGAAAAATTCATGTAATTATTTGGTAAACAATATAAACTCGTAGATAACCGTGGTTAAAGAAATTATGTTTACACTTTAAAAAAACGGTGTTATTATGGCATTAGATACAATTGAGCGGTACAAATACATTGGAGTATTTGGATTCGACTCGACAAAACAGGAGAACATGAAAAACAAATAAGAAAGAAATATCTTAAGAGAACAATACATTTGGAGACTAAACTAAACATCCAAAAGATGCACACTTGGGTAATATCAATAGTGAGTTATTCGAGATCATTCCTATGCTGTACGAGAGAAGAACTTAAATCGTTGGATCGACGGACCAGGAAATTAGGGACACGGCTAGAGATCATAAATACTGACTATGTAAAAAAGAAAGGAAGACAGAAAGGGACTCATCAGCAGTGTTGCCAACTCAAAAAATATGTTCGCGCTACTTTGACTAATGCACTAAAAAAGCGCTAAATGTTCTTTTAATGGCCGAAAACCAACAAAAATAGCCAGAAAATGGCCAAAAACGGCCAAAATGTTTTAGGCGAAAACGCGCTAATTTAGCGCTTTTTGAACTGCCAAAACAAGAAACGCGCTAAACCTAGCGCGAAACGCGCTAAATTGGCAACACTGCTCAACAGTATCGAAGTCTGTGTTCAGACTGGCAAAATATGATTGGCAAAATACAGACAACAGAGTAGAGAAAGCGTCATGACAACGGCATGTGACGGCAAATCAAGTGATAAAAGGACGACAAACAGGAGACAGCTAGGAACGAAATAACGAATGACAATTTGGAAAAGAAAGATCACCACAGAGAATTTCAAACACAGATAGAAACTATTGCAGACGAAAGGTCCTAGATATAGTTACAGAGGACACCTAAAGAGATAAACGCAATCTCTTATCATTGCAACTCAGAACAAATATGCCAGGACAAATTATGTAAAGCTAAAAAAAAGACAAAACACAGAAATAGCGAATGTCGACTTTATAAGTCGACTTTATATGTCGACTTTATAAAGAAAGAGAGAAGACTGTAAATCATACCATAAGTGAATGCAGCTAGCAGGCCCAAAGGGAATATAAAAACAGTTAGGACAAAGTAGTGACAGTGATACGTTGGGAATTGTTCAAATGACTTGGGTACAAATGGTATGGGCACAAACCAGAGGTTGCCATCGAAAATAAAATTAGTAAAATACTCTGGAATGCTAAATACCTAGCAGCACGTTTTAGGCTGTAACTCTAACTCGGAACATACACCGTTGGAAAGCTGATAAAATTCCCTTTCTAACGATATATATATATATATATATGTATATACCACAATCAAACATTAATTCTACGATCCATAGAATTTGGACTATGGACTTGAAGTTTTCTCGTAAAATGCTGAATACTTAGCTTCGCGTTTTGGGCTGTAACTTTTTGGAACCACAAGATACAAATTGAGAACATACACCGTTGGGAAGCTGATGTAATTCCCTTTCGGACGATATATACATATATTTACTTTCATCAATAATTAATTCTACGATCCATAGACTTTGGACTGTGTACTTGAAGTTTTCTTCGTAAAATGTTTCACGTTTTGGACTGTGACTTTTTAATCCTTTTACTCAGAACAAATGTGCCAGGACAAATTATGTAAAGCTAAAAGAAAGACAAACACAGAAAAATAGCGAATGTCGACTTTATAAAGAAAGAGAGAAGACTGTAAATCATACCATAAGTGAATGCAGCTAGCAGGCCCAAAGGGAATATAAAAACAGTTAAGACAAAGTAGTGACAGTGATACGTTGGTTCAAATGACTTGGCTTCGACTATATAAACAAATGGTATGGGCACAAACCAGAGATTTCCATCGAAAATAAAATTAGTAAATTACTTTGGAATTCGAGATCCAGACAGACCACCACCCCAACAAGATAACCAGATATGTTTGTGAACAAGGAAAAGAAAACCTGCCACATTGGAGAGGTGGCACTGCCAGCAAATCCCAGGGTGAAGATAAAAGAAACCAGAAAGATGAAATTCAGGACTTCGCTCAATAACTGAGGAAGCTGTGGAACATGAGGGTCAGAGTCCTACCTATAATAATTGGAGCCGTGGGACCCCTGCGGAAAGACTAGTTAGAGGAATTGGAAATTTGAGGATGGGTTGATACTGTCAAGAACTCAACACTGCTGGGGGCGGTGAGAATACTGCGGAAGGTTCTGGAGATTTTAGGAGACTTTCTGAGGGGGAAGAATCCCAAATCTCTGTCACTGAGACAAATGCCACGAGTACCTGGATAGAAGGGTGGGATGGAAATCCCAAAAGCTTCTCAGGACGAATCCTCGATATGTAGATATGAAAGTAATATTGTGTCACTTATTTTGATTGACACAATTAAAAACAGGTCTGGTTAGTCACTCAGTAGAAACCGTCATGTGACCAACGTCTTTTGTCAACATGCCGTGTTGGGGGTGATCAATTAAAAAATTGGAAAAACGGGTGATCAACGAATAAGTTACTTCTCTCGCCTTTTGTTGGGTAGTGATCACTAAAAAAAAGTCTGAATTTTCAAAAGAAAACAAGCGTACACAAATTAAAGAATCAATTTAGCATAAGCTTACATCGCAAATTGAAATACCCCCACACTAAAAACCTATTTAGGGGGTGAATAATCAAAAACAAAAAAAAGTTTTTTATAGACATAATAGGGATTAAATGTTGAAATTTTCAGCCCTAGAGCTCCATTGGTGCGACCTGTACGCGTGATACATACATACATAGCAAGCCGGACCAACTTGAAAACTGAAGAAACCCATGTTGACAGTTTTAGTGACAGTTTTGGTTGATGGTTCCTAATATACTTTGATGCACGTTTTAAACATTTGTATATAGGGACGTATGCATACAGAGGACACTAAAATCCGAAGTTACATAACTTAAATGTAATATATACTTACTATCAGACGACCACACACAACTTGACACTTTTGAAATCAATAATAGTAGATATCATTAGCTGAGATAACGAGAGCAAAGGCAGTTAATTGCTCAAAGCGATGACCAATGCTGGTCTCCGCAAATTTGGCAGGCAGTCATTAGCTGTCAGAGAGTAACTTTAATTTCATGCTCAAATACGCTAATAATTGATACCTGTTTGTATATTAGGATGCAAAATATCTACTCTAATAGAGAACAGTGTGATTTCTTTGGTTCACCGGTCGTAACACTGGACTATTCCACTTGGTGGTTGGGGGTGGGTTAAGGTTTTGCTGACAAAAATTCTTCCCGCCAAATGTTTCAATGTACGCACTATTCCCGGTAAACGAATTCAGTATTTCTTTCTATAATATATTTTTCTATTTGTCTTTTAGCAATTCATGCTAAGTTACTATACTTATATAATGAAGAGTGTGATTTTCTTGGTTTGCTGTCCGTAACACTTAACTCTCTCACTCAGGGGTAAACATTTTGCCGATAAAAGTATCTCATTCCTGTAATGTTGTCTGATATTAGTGCCTTTGTTGTTTGTATGTTCCTTTCTGCTTTTAGCTGTGTTTAGTTTGAACGCGGTTGGTTCATAACTGTATTTAGCGGTGCTTAGAAGAGAAGCGGAGAGACGAAACAAAGACACGTGCGTGCAGGCTGTTGAGGAGAGCTTTCCACCGTTCTCACTTCCGGCCCGCGTTTTTGAGACCGGAAACGGAATGGGGGCTGCTGGGAGCTTGCTTCGGCGTTTTTATTTATTATTAAGCGTAAACATCAATACATACATATATAGACATTAATACATACGTATATAAACATCCACCATTTGAAACTATGGACTTTTCAAATGAAACACATTAGCTTAGAAATTATTTTATCTTAGAAAAAGGTTTCTAGAAATTCAAATATATTTTTCCAGGGTATTAACTAGTTGTAAGATAAGTTACTATATAATTCATGGTGAACTGCGACAATCTAGAACCTGAATACAAGACGGAGACGATTTATTGTTTTTATTTGCGTGTAACAATATATGCACGTGTTTGTGTGTGTGTGTGTGTGTGTGTGTGTGTGTGTGTGTGTGTGCGTAGATGGGCGTGAGGTTGTTCCTATATAATTTCAAAAACGTTTAAATTTGCGAAGAAACTTTGAGATCGAAATTTAATCGATAATTATAATCGATATAACTGAAAAGAATAAAGTTCAAAATAGATGCAGGTGAAAAATACCTTTCTAGGTCAAGTAGAAGGAAATGTATAGATTAATGTTTGGTGTAAAATCGATCTATGATTTCGCGGCTTGGCAGATTTCTACGTGGGAACTAAGTGATAACGCAGACGCCCTCACCTGCCATTCCGGAATTCAGTTGCAATACTAAAGAACGTTATTTCCTATATATTCACGACGTATTTTAACCAGAAAGTAAAATAACCTATCCTGGGTGCTTTTCCATAGACTTGGTATAGCTGGTAAGTAGAATAGATCACGTTTGTAGTTGCATGATGTAATGCTGTCTGATATTAGTGCCTTTATTGCTTGTTGTTCGTTTGTTCCTTTTTCTGTTCTAGCTGTGTTTAGTTTGAACGCGTTTGGTTCATAACTGTATTTAGCGGTGCTTAGAAAAGAAGCGGAAAGACGGAACAAATACACGTGTGTGCAGGGCTGTTGCCCGTGAAGAAGAGAACCTTCCCCGACAAAAATGCCTTGCTGACAAAAATTCTTCCAGCCAAATGTTTCAATCTACGCACTATTCCCGGTAAACGAATTCAGTATTTTTTTCTATAATATATTTTTCTATTTGACTTTTACCAATTCATGCTAAGTTACTATACTTATATAATGAACAGTGTGATTCTCTTGGTTTGTTGTCCGTAACACTTGACTCTCTCACTCAGGGGTAAACATTTTGCCGATAAAAGTATCTCATTCCTGTAAAGTTGTCTGATATTAGTGCCTTTGTTGTTCGCTTGTTCCTTTCTGTTTTTAGCTGTGTTTAGTTTGAACGCGTTTCGTTCATAACTGTATTTAGCGGTATTTAGAAAAGAAGCGGAGAGACGGAACAAAGACACGTGTGTGCAGGCTGTTGCCCGTGAAGAAGAGAGCCTTCCCCGTTCTCACTTTCGGCCCGCGTTTTGGGGACCGGAAATAGAATGTGGGCTGTTGGGACTTGTTTCGGCGTGTTTATTTATTATTAAGCATAAACATTAATGCATATAGTCCGGGGGCCAGCAGGGGCTACCGTGTACCCCCCCCCCATGATTCTACTTTTAGGGTACCAAAATGTTCCTAAGGGTGTTCTCTTTCAAAAAAGATGATCCCAAGAATAAAGTTGCAAATGAGGTAGTTATTCCTAACCTTTTTCTTGGGAACATCTTTTTTCTGAAAGAGAACATCCTAAGGAACATTTTGCTACCCTTAGTAGCGTCGACTGGGGATAGTTAGAGCACTTTTTGCATTTCTCTCAGTTTACTCAGAGACTATTCGGACCAAATCTTTATATATTAAACTTACATCTGTCTGCTAATTACCCATTTAAAGATCATTAGATATGACATATCGTCCACAATATTCATTTCAATGGAAGAAGTCGGGTGTTGCAACTGACCCCAACACTGGGGACAGTTGCAAAATGATACAGCTAATAAGCTTTTTAAAAACTAATTTTTATAAACTCAGACATCCCAAAATGTCAAAGCTAATGAACTTTTTAAAGCTTGTTGCAAACGTCCCCAACCCTATCAACCATGACAGAACATCATGTGCTTAGCTAGACACACTGACCTTGACAAATTCTAACAATGTCAGACAACAAAACAATGATTCAAACTAAGTAAGTTTTTTATTAATTCATGAAAACGGTCAGGACAGTATGATAAACATACGGCTCATGAAAAAAATTACTTTCACACCTCCAAAACACGTTTTGTTCAATAAAGCAGCAGATGTTGAATGTGTCTTCTGTTCTCCTGGTGGCGTGGAGGATCCAACTATGCATATGACGTATGAGTGTCATCACTCTAGCATATTTCTGATTGGAGGAATAACACTTGTTGAAAACCGTTCACAGTCTCCCCTAATACTAATTGTGTTTCATTGCTGACCGAATGTTAATGCTAAAAGACGTCCTGCAATAATAACAAATTTATCCTCAAGTTTTATTTCTTTTTGCGTTTAGAAAGAATAAAGCTTAATATTGTTTTAAATACATTATTAGTATATTTTAATTATTTTATTTTACATTATTAATTTTCATGATACCAACTACAATTAAGCTGCTTTAAAAGTCAGTGTTAAAATTTCTCTCGGCATTTTTATCAATTATACCATGTTTATCTAGATTAAAATGTGAAATCTAAAAAAAACCGTGAGAAGTTATAAAGGTAGCCTGTTGGCAGATTTCACGACTGGTTGCTGATGCCAGCCACTGATAACATTTCCCTACTCCATATTATGGATGTTAAAACGGACACTATTATGTCTTTATTACGTCTATCAGTCGCTTGTATGTCCAAACATACAATTGATGCGTCAATGCACTCAACTTCTGTTGTATCAAAGTTTCAAAAAATGTAACTGTTATGTATTTTGAAAATAACAGCACCTAAAAAAGAAATGAAACCCTATATAAAAAAGACAGGTGAACACTGAATATCAAAAACAATGAAAAGGACCAGATGGGAGTTGTAGGGCCACAGACTGAGGAAAGATGGAAATATACCAGCAAAATAAGCAATGCTTCTCTATTACAACAAGACAGCAAAGGGGTTCAGGCGTAAACCCACAACTACTCTCCCATTCGTTCTCAGTCTAGATCTGAATGTATACTATTCCAGGAATAAGATCACAACTACTTCTGGATGCTTAAACTAAACTCTTCAACTGGTCTCGTCGGTCCTTTGCTATGGATTTTTATATTTCCCAGGTCATGGGAATTCCAAGATCTGGAAAATATAAAATCTATAGCAGAGGACAGACGAGCATGGAGGGGACTGCTTGAAGAGATTGTGAATGCTGGCAAGAAGGCGCAATCATCGGAGGATATAACTGTGACACGCCACTAATAATAAATAAAAAAGATGCACACACACACACACACACACATACACACACACACATGCGCGCGCCCATATTGTTACAAATAAGAGCAATCAAATCGTCTACGTCTCGTACTCTGTTGAGTATTTTCGCCAAAAGAAAAATATCTTGTCTTTTTTGCGTAAAGAAAAGTGCTGACCATGAAATGTGCGTGGTTTATGCAGCGTACGGAATGTCTGAGAGGTCAGATTGCCAATCAATCAATGATAAAAAACGGCAAAAATGCATAGAAATAGTAGATACCTAAGTGCTTCCGTACATGCTTAATTAATAACCAAAACAAGAAAATCTATGAAAATTACCTCCGATGATATTTAATGATTATATAAAGTACTTTGAAATGATTTAACATTGTTGTTATTTAATAACAACAGTTTGTTTTGCCACAGTCGCTTAAAGAATAAAATAAGAATCTAAATGGATTTTCCTTTGAAAACCTCCATATAAATATCCGCGAAAATATTTTCTTCCATCAAATCAAAAATCTAAAGAATAATTACAAACAAATGAACGCAAAAAGTTGGCAAATAAACTAATGTTCTACTTTATTTAAAGTTTTTTAAATTTGCAGTGTACTATTTTTGTTTATTATTTCCCCAGGGTTGCTCAGCAGTAAACAGACTTAATTTCTCCAGGGAATAAGCTTTAAAATATTTGAAAAATTGTCTGTATACAATGGTAATTAATTGATAATTCTATAAATTAATTAGTGATAGCTATTTACATTAAAGGAAAATATTTTTCACAAATTTTATTACAGAAGATTTTCTGTAGTAAATAGATTTAACTATAACTGACATAAGAACAGAATTGAAACCAATATTTTATAGAATTCCTACATATTCTATACATGTTAATTTCTCAGATAAAATGTTCCCTATTGATTCAATGTAACATCCGGAATGG